>KN882961.1:144139-172418 GCA_000934455.1 Apostichopus parvimensis
TTTCGAGAAACGATCTGAGTCATTATTATACTATAATACGCATAGCAGTGCTTCGTAAAAGATCAAGTTCATTGTGTAATATTGTAATAAAAAAACAAGAGATGAACAAATATTTATATGGAAACTTCAAGACCAGACAGCTTTTTATCTTCACGACGTACTGTCATGCGTACACCAACTTCACCAAAGTCATGCTTCCTGTGTCTGTTTTATAATTCAGTTATTTATTACATGCGCGGTACGGTACTACTATGGGCAACATATGTGTATGGAACGCGAAAAGAGTTCGTCGATAGGTACAATTTGTACATTACTCAATTATATGATATATCAGATTTTAGTTCAACAAAAAGTACTCTAGTTATGACTTTCATAATCGTCTCACGAACCCCCTGGGATGAACTCACGCATCCCTTAGGGGTTCATGCACTCCAGTTAGGAAACCTCTGCTTTAAATAGTATCATATTTCAATAGCTAAAAATCTGTGCATAAAATGTGTTAGTGACAGAACTTGCAGCGATATCGTGTTGAGAATATATAGGCTACATAACTTAATTTGATAGGTAGCCTCATTGCATTACCCATTGATGGTAAGAGGCCCATGTTTGTTGTACCAGTAATGTTTGTCCACATATTCCTAGTTTAAAAGCTGACATATTAAAATGTTGTTGTAGAAAACACAGGACCAGGGGGTATTGGAAATTATTCTTAAATCGATTCCAAGTCGATCCAAAATAGGAACATGGGCGTAATAGTAATAGGATTACAATGAATTACAAACAAACAGCACCACTCTGGCGACCATTATGCTGGTCTGTACCGTCTATATATTCCATATTAGGGAACCTTTAGCCCAACTATTACATTAAGCCAGGGACGGGAGCACTGATATCCCATCGACTGTGTCTTGTATTTTGTATATCAGGGCCAATTTGAATGATGTTGACTCTTTGAAAGTCTTCATCACCAGATATACATATTTGAGAGATGTAAAGGAACAATGGCACATTGTACATTTTCATTACATGCATACATCCTCCCTTTATCAAGAGAAAGGGGGACAAAATTAAACAAGTTTAACTGGTGGTTAAACTGATTACTAATATGTGTTTTTTTCTTCTGAATTTCAAGTATTTAGAAGTATGTACTAAACATACTGTTCAGTAGATGAGTAGTAGCTTGAGCCCCCCCCCTTCCCCCACCCTACCCCATTTTGTACTATTTCCAAGATTTCGTCATTTTATTTCTGAAGCAAGCATCAACATGCCTCGGTGAAAAACAATTTCAGATCGAGTGGCCCCAATGTTGATATTGTCGTCATTGACAATCAATGACAACCAGATGATGCACCCGTTTGATCCTAAGCTTCGTTGCTAGTATGTATGTATGTATATTAGATCCTCCTGCAAGCTGGAACTCGCGAAGAAGCCTCATTGGCTTATCAAAGCCGCAAGCTGACCGAAGTCAGTTTCTTAGATTAACATTCAACGTCCATGATTATGAATTTTCAATTGCCAACAATCCCTAAGCAGCTAAGAACAATCTTATAACACATTAGTGGTATATCATATTTTAACTTTTCTACACATCCAAGGCTGAAGATTTGATCTAGTCTAAATATCTAGTGTAAATATGACATCATCGATCCACATGAGCTTCAATTATTATTTTTTCTTTATTTATTACAATGCTTAGTTTCTGGGTTTTGTCAAATGCTGAATGTCAACTATTGAACCTTTTTTACCACACCAAGTGATTACATTAGACAACGCTTTTAACCTTCCACCTCAATTGAAAAGAACAAAACAAACAAAAAACTTAACAGCTTCCAATACTAGCTCCACTTTACATCGCAGATTTACAAAATTATAGCTGTCAGACCCAACGTTTAAACTAATGTAGGAAATCTGTGTACAAAATTAGTTAGTGACAGAACTTGCAGCGATATCGTGTTGAGATTATATAGGCTACATAACTTAATTTGATAGGTAGCCTCAATGCATTACCAAGTGATAGTAAGAGGCCCATGTTTGTTGTACCAGTAATGTTTGTCCACATATTAATAGTATAAAAGCTGACATATTAAAATGTTGTTAGGGAACCCCTGTTCTAAGGTGTCAGCAAATAAGAATAAGAAACAAAGAAGAAAAACAGTTTTCTAAAAAGAAATTTTAATATGGCACTTTATGATGCCGATAAAGATTTCATTATCCGTTAGTGTATCATAATTTGTAGTTCATTAGGGTAGCGCACACTATTAGAAATGTGGTAACCAGTTTTTTACTAAAGGACATTCAACTTTTGTTTTCGTTTATAAAATATGCAGAAAAAGACACCAACGTTATCGCAACTATAATGGAGAAATCGTATATCACAAAATAGAGTGCCGTTGTTTAAGCAAAGTACAGTCAAGTGAAGGGAAGGTCAACTGTGCAGTTTGATCTGCCATGTTTACTTAAGTGATAACACCGTTGGATAATTACCAGCCTGCAGATAACGTAAGTTATAATATATATATAATAAAGTCAACGAGGTCATTTTGATAACTTTTATCAGCTAAATAAATAGATCATAAAATATACAGTTTTTATGGTCAACAAACTATCATGATGTTAAGTTCATTTTAAGGATTTTCGTTTCGTTGAAAGAAAGGAGCCTGTGAGAGAATGTCATGATCGTAAGAATGAATGTGGTTGCTGAACAAACCATTAGTTGTAGAATTGAAGATGGTCGCAGTCTTAAGAAATATTGAGATCATAAAAGTGGCAATAGTTCTGCATCATCTGCGTGTTGAGGAACATGCTAGTAACGCGAGATAAAATAGAATACCTCAATAAATATTTCTCAAAATGTGTTAAAACAATCGCATCAAAATACCGGTGCTGTGGCCGAGTGGATACGGCGGTGGCATTTGAAGCAATGAGGATTATCGATCGGGAGGTTCCGGGTTCGATACCTGGCCGGGTCATAGTAAAGTGGGTTTTGCATCCAAGAGCAATCTACAGTTTTCCCATCTGAAATGACTTCCTGAATTGGAAATATTTCAAATTTGAATTAGTTATAATGTTAATCTGAGAGCCACCCGACGTGTGATTTGTGTTCAAGAAGCCTTTGCAGGCTTCTCCCACATGTGTGGTCGCTTAAGCGTCGTAAAAAAAAATAACTGCTGATTACTAAAAGAAATAGCACTTACCTTTGATAACCCGTTTGATTGCCGTTTATGCTATTTGATTCTATTTGTACTAATGCATCAACGATTACCTATTTTGCTCTCCAAAGCAGATCTTAATCACTTTTATAAAGGAATGAATCACAAGAGAAAGAGTAATTCAAAGCGTTTTGCTTTCCTTGGGGAAAGGCAGACAAATAATGCAGTCTGTATAGTTGTGTACGACTTTGTGTGTATTCTCATAAAGTGATTTTCTTACATTTACAACTGTTCTGATTCCTTTAAAGATGGGTAAAGTAAAGGCAAAGGAGAGCACAGCGGCATCTATAGAACATAGGTCAAATGGTGGAGACAAAGAAGACATAGAAACAACCATTGCTATAGACACAACATCTCAGTTGCATCCCACAGGGAGTGGTACTAGCACAGGTACGCAGTCACTAAGTAAAACCAACCCTACTAAGGATTAACAACACATTCGAGTTATCTACATATCTACCTAAACTATAAGATGGTCATCATGAATCTTAACACAATAATATGTCAAAAACATGATATCCGGGTAGAAATTATCATAAATTGAGTCAAATTATTTTTCAAACTTGTTAGTTGTTTGGCTCTTATTCCATTTATTGTATTAAAAAAGAAAGATATCCCAGGCGAGTTATTTAATTATGGCTGATTATGCAGGAGTGCAAACGTATACTGATGTTTGCTTTCAATTGGTAACCAATAAATGTATATTACAAAACTGTACTAATTCTAAGAGAAAAATCATCCTCTTAAATATAAGAATTGTTTCAATTTGATGATGTAAATGTCATATCGTACTATCATATTTTTACACATAAAATGTTTTTAATGCTTTATTTTGCGTTGAGCTGATTCTAATCGATATTTTGACCGAGGCAGAATTAACACGAGGCAGAATTAATATTTACGCAAACTGAGATATCTCTCAACATGAACTAAGAAACCTCTAAGGAATTGTTGTTACAACTATTTTAGTGCTCACAAGTGAGAGATTGACAGTCTTAAACCAGAAATTGAATCTATTCCAACATTAAGTTATATCTGTTACATCTCCAAATTTGAGACTTTGTGGTGCTATAACGCCTAATATGTCACCGTCCTTGGTGCGACTTTCATGGAAAGAAGTAGCAAATAGTTTGGTTTTAGCTCTCCGTTCAAAACGCGATTAAGTAACTTGACATAAACTACAAACTTTCTCGTTCGGTGATACGATATGAAAAACATGTACTGGTTTAAAATGTATCATGACTAATTCAACATTATGGACTCTCAACAGGAATGAATCCAGACAGTGAACTCGTTGTCGAAACAATAACAGGGCCGCCATTTAACCTGGTTAATCGTCCAGTGCTCGCCGCCCCTTTGTTGTATTCGTCCTTCCAACAAAAGGTGCAACCGGCACGTATAGTCGGAAACATCCGAAGAAGAATACAGTGGAGGTCAAAACGAAACAGCCGTTTTTACGGTGTTAAGCTGTAGACCCAAAATAACAATGAAACCTGAATGCTAGCTTTGCTGTCAGTGTTTTCAGTCTGTGGTAAGCGTTGCTTTGCACGAATTCTTGTCAAGACTGGTGCAATCACTCATTTATAGACATGAGATGTAAAAGGTAAAACCAAAAAAATGGGTAGTTAGGATTGGGGTGGACGCGAAGATAAAAATATTGATAACAGGAGCACAACCACTGATATATATTTGGATGAGGAGTGAACGGACAACAGATAAATGGCTGATGCTGGATAGAGGAAGTGAAGGGGACTTTAATAGTAGTAGAACTTGCCCGCTGGCGATTAAGACAATTTCATCATACTTTTGCTCTGTTCAATTCTGCTTCATTATTGATAACTCCTTCATCAATCCACACCCCCAGCCCACCCCCTTATGCTGGTCTGTCCGCCATTACACATTACATATTTTACTTGCTCCTGTTAGAACTTGGAATGGTAAAAGGTCCTTTAAAATTTTCTGGAGGCAGGTCGTGGAACAGTCTTTCCCAAAGTTGAAATGCTTGCCAAATGTTAATATTTTTAAACGCAACATGAAAACTTATTATTTTTGTTTAGATGTCTGATATTTGTTTGTCTATCTTTTTGCCGTCCCGTTTTGTCCTTTTGGATGTTTACCAGTTTCTACTGCATAATATTGTAAATGTATTTTGTATTTAGGGCTCCTCTGGAAAGTTGTGGTTCTGCACTGAGAAGGACTACCCTCATTAAAGATGACAATAATAATGTTGTTGTTATATTCTAAAGATAGAAGTTTATGTGTATGTAAACGGGATTGTGCGCTTTGAAAATGACTGTCACCTTTCTAAAGAGTGATCTCTCTTGAAGGTCTCAAAGAACAACTCTTAGGAATTAAGGATGCAAATATTTAATCACCTTTTATATTTTATTCATTATTTAGCCTATGCCTTTTCTAAACAGATTATACTATTATGTTTGATTCTGTGCGATACGTTTTTCCGATGTATGTTTTCGAAAGGAACTAGTCGCTATTGTTCTCACAATGGTTAAAAGGCTGTTATGGTGTTCAATGTTTATGCCATAATTTTCCAATATGTTGATAAACATGAGATTCTGATGTAGATAAATTTCATATTGACTTAAGCGCTTTTTGGTGTATACTTAAGTTAGACCAGAAATTAAAAATAAAAAAAAAATAAAAAAATTCACTCTGCTACGTAAAAACTTGTACCATATCCTTGAAAATTTTCAAATCTATTTGTAAACATTTTAGTTTTCAATTAAATAAATTTGTGATCATACTTACTAAAAGAGCCCGGAGGTTACAATAAATGGATAATGTAACCTATACGATGATTGACTTCTTACATTTAGTGTCATTTATGACTTCAACGCTATTTGATGTATACTAAAGCTAGCCTATATGTTTAGAGATTAAAATAAAATCCATGAAAATTTCCAAATCTATTTGTAAAGAAGTTATGTTTTACTTAATTAAATTTGTCTTCTTTCTTTACTAAAAGAGCAGGTTTCAGTGTGATGAAGATAACTTACATGAACATGTTCCCTAAGCAGCTAAGAAAAATCTTATTACACATCAGGGCTATATCATATCTTTAACTTTTCTACACACACAAGGCTGAAGATTTGATCTAGTCTAAATATCGAGTGTTAATATGACATCATCGAGCCACATGAGCTTCAATTATTTATTTTTTCTTTATTTATTACAATGCTAATTTTCTTTGACGGAGATGGGTTTGTCAAATGCTGTATGTCAACTATTGAACTTTTTTAACATGACCAAGTGATTGCATTAGCCAACGCTGTTAACATTCCACCTCAATATTGAAAAATGAACACAAACAAAAAACTTAACAACTTCCAATACTAGCTCCACTATACATCACAAATTTACAAAATGATAGCTGTCAGATCCGACGTTTCAACTACTGTAGGATATCTCCCGAACGGAGCAGGACTCTTCTTAGCTGTTTTGGGTTTTCCCCACAAGATCTATGTCATATAAGAAAAAACATAAATGGCTACATTTGTTTCCCCTATGACTGGAATTACACCGAAGCGACCCTTTGGAGCCATGCACAGACAATAATTGAAAGGGGTCTTGCTGTTTTAGGACGAATAGACCGGTAGTCCAAAGACTTGGAATTTCCGACAGGGACCACCTTCTGCGTGTGGACGCTAGAGACCTTTAAAGAGCATAAACCCTTAAATCAGGATTTCCCTTACTTTATCCCCCCCCCCCACGAACCCCCTGTGGATGTCAAGAGTTGTCCACGAACCCCAACTTTTCGAGACACGATCTGAGTCATTATTATACTATAATACGCATAACAGTGCTTCGTAAAAGATCAAGTTCATAGTTTAATATTGTTATAAAAACACAAGAGATGAACAAATATTTATATGGAAACTTCAAGACCAGATCAGCTTTTTATCTTCACGACGTACTGTCATGCGTACACCAACGACACCAAAGTCTTGCGGCCTGTGTCTGTTTCATAATTCAGTTATGTATCACATGCACGGTACGGTACTACTATGGGGCAACATATGCGTATGGAACGCGAAAAGAGTTTGTCGATAGGTACGACTTTTGTACATTACTAATTTATATGATATATCAGATTTTAGTTCAACAAAAACTGCTCTAGTTATGACTTTCAGAAACGTCTCACGAACCCCCTAGGATGGACTCACGCACCCCTGGGGGTTCATGCACCCCAGTTAGGAAACCCCTGCTTTAAATAGTATCTTGTGTCATTAGCTAAAAAGCTGTGAACAAAATTTGTTAGTGACAGAACTTGCAGCGATATAGTGTTGAGATTATATAGGCTACATAACTTAATTTGATAGGTAGCCTACTTGCATTACCAAGTGATGGTTAGAGGCCCATGGTAGTTGTACCAGTAATTTTTGTCCACATATTCCTAGTTTAAAAGCTGACATATTAAAATGTTGTTATAGAAAACACAGGACCATGGGGTATTGGAAATTATTCTTAAATCGATTCCAAGTCGATCCAAAATAGGAACATGGGCGTAATAGTAATGAGATTACAATGAATTAAAACCAAACAGCACCACTCTGGTGACCATTATGCTGGTCTGTACCGTCTATATATTCCACATTATAGGGAACATTAAAGGAACCTTTAGCCCAACTATTACATTAAGCCATGGACTGGAGCACTGACATCCCATCGACTGTGTCGTATATTTTGTATATCAGGGCCAATTTGAATGCTATTGACTCTTAGAAAGTCTTCATCACCAGATATACATATTTTCTTTGGTCTCTGAGAGATGTTAAGGAACAATGGAACATAGTTCATTTTCATTAGAGGTATATATCCACTCCCTTTATCTAAGAAAGGAGGACAACATTAAACAAGTTTACACTTGCCATAGTGGTTAAACTGATGACTAATATATGTGTTTATGTGAATTTCAAGTATTTAGAAGATTTTTTCATTTACTTAACCTTCCGTTCGGTAGATGAGTAGTAGCTTGAGCCACCCTCCCCACCCTTACCCTATTTTGTACTCTTTCTAAGAGTCCGTCATTTTGTTTCTGAAGCAAGTATCAACATGCCTCGGTGAAAAACAATTTCAGAGTGGCCCCAATGTTGATATTGTCGACATTGACAATCAATGACAACCACATGATGCACCTGTTTGATCCTATGCTTCGTTGTTAGTATGTATGTGTGTATTTTAAGTCCTCCCGGCAAGCCGGAACTCGAGAAGAAGCCTCTATGGCTTATCAAAGCCGCAAGCTGAACGAAGTCAGTCTCTTAGATTCATATTCAACGTCCATGATTATGAATTGTCAACAACTCTGTAACTGGACGACATAACTTAATCTTGGAGTGACTCGAAATGGAGACCTTATGATTGGAAGGCACCGGCGTTAACCACTGAGCTAACTGAGTTAGTAGATTCGATCCCTTACTTTCAGTAATCAGACGTATATTCAGCTAATTGGAAGACTACATTAGTCCTAACAAACGTGGTCATTTAGATAGCTTAGTTACTATATATAATACCATATATACAATACCATTGCCATATCAGTATACCTGCCTCGGTTTAGTCTATCGGGGCAGGCTTCAAAAAGTGCTTAAAATACGAGTTTCGTTGCACATATTTAGAACCAAGGTTTGTTGGTTGGAAGTTGTAGAGAGATGTCCTGGGAACATTTTTCGCGATGTTGGATGATTGGAGAGGTGTTATTTTTCGAGTAAACAACAAACAAATGACGTCACTCTTGTACGGTGTGCGACAATTAAAGCAATTCCTTGTCACAGCAACATGAAAATGGCATTTAAATGCTCTTGAACTTATTATAACCTAGATGTTTTTGTTGACAGTTATAGAGGGATGTCCTGAAATTATCTTATGAGTTGTTGGATGCTTCGAGAGATGTTATCTTACGTGTAAACAACAAATAACCTCACTGCGATGTGTGGGCTAAATTTAAAATCAGCAACGACTATTCAGAGCAACATGATAATAGTTGTTAAATGTTACTAAACCTATTTAGAACCACAATTTGTTGGTTTGATGTTGTAAAGAAATGTCCTAAAAATACTTGAAGAGTTGGTAGATGCCAAAAGAGGTAATACTTTACGAGTAAACAATAAACACATGACGTCACTGTTATAGGTTGGACGACAATTAAAACTCAGGAGTTCCTTGTAACAGCAACATGGACACGACATAACTTAAATGTTCTTGCACTTATGTAGAAACAGGATGTGTTGGTTGAAAGTAATAGAGGGATATCAAAATACTATTTAAAGAGTTGTTGGGTGCTAGGAGAGGTTATTTTACGATTAAACAATATACATATGACGTCACTCTTTTACGTTGTACGATCATGAAAAAAGAGCAGTTTCTTGTCACAGCAAGATGATAACATAATTTAAATGTTCTTGCACTAACAGTATTTAGGACCGGGTAATGTTGGTTGAAAGCTATATAGGAACGTCTGAAGAATATTTTAACAGTTGTTGGGTGCTAAGAGAGGTTTTATGTAAAGAGTAAACAATAAACAAATAACGTCACTCTGATACGTTGTACTGTACGACAATTAAAAACAGAGCAGTTCCTTGTCACAGCAAGATGATAACATAATTAAACACAGTATTAAGAACCAGGATGTGTTGCCTGAAGTAATATAGGAATGTGCGAAGAATATTATAAGAGTTGTTGGCTTCTAAAAGAAGTGTTATTTTCGAAGAAAACAACAAAAATATGTTGTGATAAACATAATTTGAATAAATGCATTTTTAAACACTGTCCGTCTCCTGAAGTCTGCCTCGAGACTCACCAGCAAACGTAGCTGGTCAAAAGCGCAGTGACTAGGCACAAATATATATTTCTAGGCTAAGGAAAATTACAAGTAGCACCTTCCCATGAGGGTAGGGCGGGTTAACTTTGAGATCGTGGGGACAACTTGAAAAGGCGGAACGCTCACACAAAATAAACATATTAAGGCAAAATAGTAGGTTTACTATGCAAATGAATCTTGTATATTAAAAACAATGGGGTCACTTAAACTAAAAGAAAAACGTAAATGATATAAATGGGTAACATACAGATCTTGTCAGAGCTGTTACGTCTAACAAGAAATCCACTGAACTTATTGGAAAATAAAATGCTTTAAAGTCCTAACGAGAAAAGAACACAATCTCGGCCCGAGTTAACCAAACACACAGTCGCGAAATAAAATTGTTTCCTAAATAGCTATTAAACTGTATATTTCCCCCAAAGTTCTCAATAGTGATAGAGGCTTGGAGCAAGCACATGTATTCCTAGAAAACAAGGACCACACAACACAGTTACTTTGTTTAAAAAGACAAAGGTCACACAGGGCCACCTGACCACAAACTGTTGCCCTGTAGTAGTTAGCAAAAAGTGAAACTTTAGGTAACTCCTCAATCTGTCAAAGTAAGTTATTCATTGTCAAATGAATAAAACAAAATAAGAAAAGAAAAGGAAAAGATCAAATGAATAAAAAAAAAAAATATTGACATAAACAACAACAAAACATTAACCAGGTTATGCTTTGGTTACACAAACAATCCTTTCTGAGTTATATGACCTCATCGTCACTTGCTTAGGAAGAAGCAGTCTTGCTCTATGATGTGTAAACAGAATGTCTTGGGCAATAGTATTTTTATCATTTCATCACATCTCTGTTCAGCAGCTTCTTTGAGCCGTTTTCAGCATCTCGTGTCAGACATTGAGACAACTGTTCTGTCAGCCCGCTACCAGATCTTCTTCCTTTCGAAAACTTGAGTCCTGATTTTTCCACAGGTTTTTGTTGTGCCAGAGAAATCTCTGGAGAGGAAGCACCGCAAATGTCCTTTTCTTTGACGCCGATGGGCCTGCACTTTCATCTGCAACAAAGCAAAACCAAATTCGTTTGGTCGACACAGTATTTTGAATTGTCCTGTCGATCACACTGTGGTTCACATTAATTGTTTACACTGGACTCAACTGACTAATAGGCCATCTAATATTCCATTTATTTCAGAGTAAGCCTGGAGCCATGTGCTTGGTAGGGCATAGTTACAAACCCACACACTAAAAACGTTTGAGAACACATGCAACCCTACTTGACATGATTTTCCATCCTGAAAGAAGGCCTCACCATACATGCATCAAAATAAAATAAAACAAGCAATATGCTTTGATATAAAATATTTTATTTCCAAATTATTAAAGAGTTGTAATAAGACTAGATGCTACTAAATCGAGTGCAATGCTGATGATAAATAGCTGGAAACTTACAAATGCCAACTCGATTTGTTAGATGCTCTGAGCTTAGTTAGGCCCTGTTTTGAAAAATGAATCCAAGACTCGAGGTTATACTATAGGCCTAGGCCTTTATGCCGACATTGAATATTTATAGGCCTAACGTTAGTCTGCCTATCGAACCTACACTGGTGTTGATTTCATTTCTTTGTTTCATGACAAATAAAACATGAAATAAATGGTATCATAAAATAACAGATACCAGTATTTAGTAGCTGTCGATCTATCCTTCATGGGTGCTACGTAAATCACTTCGAGTCTTAGGCAAACTAGTATGGTATTGAAGAGCCTTGTCCTAAATTTTCATAGTTGGCATTCGTGTCACTTGAGGAAGTTATGTATACTTTCTTGTCATATATAATGATGCTCTAAAATGAGTATAAGTAACAGGCCTAGAATTACCTTCATCGTTCGTGTATTGAATCATGGAACAACTCCTAGGCATATAGTCGATCTGTTGGTGAATCGTGGTAACAGGAACGATGGTATCCCAACAGTTCACTATCAAGTATCATAACCAAATTCCTGCGAATTTGATCTAATTTCTCGGGCAATTGATGGAAATTTGCCACCCTCAATACTGCTACATATCTCGACACATTTGACGTCGGTTTGCCAACAGTTGGCTGTAAATTTTAGTTCAACTTTCAGCCATCCTTCTCTTGTTATACAGTACGTTATGTATACGAATTGTAAACACGTACAACCAAAACATCCTGTGCATTTACATTACGCCGAGCCGAGTAGTTTCTGTATCAGCTGACATATCACATGATACACAATAAGAATTTTGATTAGCTCTTTACTGAAAAATCGCTGCGTTGGGAGAAGTCCTAACAACGCAAAGTAGACTAAATGATTCCGTCTTAAACTGCTGGTTACTCTTAAAATAACGCTTTCCGAACCATCCAACATCGAGAATTGTAATTAGCATATGAAAACACACCAGAATATGTGGTCAAAGCTTGGTACTAAATATGTGCAACGACAGTGAACGATATCGAGCCTGCCCAGATGGACTAGTTACGATACGGACTACGTATGCAATTCGCGTTTAGGCTGGCATCTATTCGTAGGCTGACAGCAGCTGATGTTTGCAAATATGGACTTTGATTTGATATAATAAACCCCCCTCTAATAATGCATAGGCCTATGTCGCAATAATCTTTGCTAAAAGTAGTTCAGTCTATGAATCGAGTAATGCTTGGAGCTCTTATAATGCATTCACCACTTTTGCCAAGTGTTAGATTGCGCAACAAAGGTAACATGTCTCACTCTGATTTCAGACTTGTATATAGTTCAAAGTTGTATGTGATCACCTGATACGGTTGCTTTATGCTGTGGACACCTGTTACGAAGCGCGGATAGCATTGCTACAAAAGGTAGGTAGCCTTTTCAAACGTCAGCACATGTAGTGATATCTATACCTACAGCGAACAATATTATGCAATATGTCATAGAATGAATTACTACCCGTATTTACAATTATTTGTAGGGTTAATTACGTCTTAAGATGTTTTAATAACTGGTAATCTGGTGTTTTGAAGATCTTGGATTGAAACCTTTGTCAAAGTTAAGTTGACTATTTTACATTAAACCGGCCTCTGAACATGATGTCCTTACGTTATATATAAACATGACAAGGTATCATTGCTGGCTCCATTACTACAAGTAGCTCTGAGCTTCAAACAAATCAGATTCATTCTTCATGAATATGTATATAAAGTTTCCAGGTGTATAAGGTTGTTATGTAATTTGTCAGAGATCATTGTCATCATCATCATTAGTAACACTGGTTAACGTTCACAGCTATTCCTTCAAAGAGGACGGTAGCTTTTCTCCGTTAATATGATTAGGGTAATGGGGAAATTTAAGTCATTGTACAAAAACATACAGACTGTAGTTTGTAGCTTAACTATCCATGACAGAAGAGGGTAAGGACGGGATTTGTTGAACGAGGTGAGGTACCTCTTTGGTCATTTTAACTTGTAATATGAATCATCGACCTTGGAAGTCAACTGCTATTTACTTACATTTTAAGAGTGGCATTTTATGTTTCCATGAACGATGGACTTTCAGAATGATTCCCACACTAACCGACAGTACGATTTACTTAAACAAGTATACATTAAGATGTTCTTTGATACATTAAGAAATAGTGTGATTGTAACAAGATATTTGCGCAAGGATGTGAAACAATTTCAATCTGCAATCTCAACAAACGTGTCCTTGGCATCATAATAAATTTAATTAAAACAAATATTTTCCCTTCTTCATAACCGCTTGTCTTATGACCGTACCCCTTCCCGTTTAAAACGTACACCAATGTGAACTGTGCATGTTATCAAAGGACTGCGCGTATAGGACTTACTAAACATAATAATAAATATGTGAAAGATTAATATTTGTTTAACGAAAGATTTATGAAATATCTGCTACCTCAAGAACAAATTGAAATTAAAGTAAATCATTTAAACGAGGTGGTTTGTTTGAATCGCAACACTGTATAAACGAGTGTATGTTGCGAAACAAACACATGATATGCTCGCGTCGATGCTAGAGTCATATATACTGTTTGGTCTTCGGCTTCTTAAAGTTACTAGTAAGAAAGTCACCTAACATGACGATTTGATCCCATTGAGCCTCTGTATTACTTACAACCCCGGGTTGTAAGCAGCTAAAATGGTTCTGGGGCCTCCGTGTTGTTTAGAAGTGCAAAGTACGATTGTACCAATGTTTGTTTGTTATGGGGGAGGAGATTGACAGTCGTTCAGCAGAGAATAATGGCACCTGGATAGTTCAAGTTGACCGTTTTTTTCTTTTGCGGTTCTTGAAAGGGAGAAGGACAATGGTAGAGATGATAAGAATCAGATATCTCGACAAGAATGGACTTTCAGTCCCCTACTTTATAACTAACAGTGTAATATAAACGCTGTTGTGTGCTCGATATCTGTTAGATTGACAGTCTATCAACCAAGTGATCGAAGTTTCATATTGTAGCTGTTGGTTTTACGTCTAGAGTAAATAAAGTAATCCTATTGTGGAGGAAAGGTAGGTTAATATTTAGACTGGTGCAACGATGGTCAAAACGATAAAAGCCGCTACGAGGTAATATATTAATTGGAATAAAACTAAACTTGTCGTATGAGGCAAATTGTAATTGTTTAAAAAGGCAGTTGTTAAGGTCAAGATAAGAGTATTTGATGTAATTGCAAATCAACATGGATTATCTAGATTATCTAGATAATTGCTTAATGGATACTTTGAAGAACCTCTTAGGTTTGAATATTCACAACTTTTACACCCATATGCTAATTACGTTCAAGTGTAAAAATTCCATTGAAAACGATTGAGAAGTTCTTAATCTGTTCTCCTATGAGCATGAGCTATGTTGTTGTTAAGTTAAAGGCAGGGGTCTGACTGAAGAGCCAATGAGGTAATTAGTAACTCCCTGATTCATGTTCCCTTGTTATCTCTTAAAGATACAAAATACGATAGGCAAAGTATGTGTCCTAATCGATCATTGCAATCACAATTTGAGACTCAGGTTGAAAATTGCAACAAAGTCCAGAGCAATATGAATGGAGAATATGTATTTCATTTACAAGGCCTAACTTAGATGTTAAGATGAAAAATAATACGACAACGTTGTTTTCCAAGACAATGACTATTGCGTCCACGACGACGAGGACGATAAAGATGACGAGGGCGTCCAAGACGCCATAAATAAGACGTCAATTATTATGACGTATATAGCCTCAAGATGAATGTGACGTACATGATGTTGATAATAACGCAGTTATAATGATTTCAAATGACGATGTGGTCAATAAAGAGGTCATCATAACGTAAATGACGTTGTTGATGATTTCAAGAATGACGTTGATAAAAATGTAAAAGGCCACGATGACGTTGCTGAAGTTGGTTGCGATAACGTACTTGATTTTAATTTTGAAACATACACAAAATGACGACAAAGACGATATAATACCTAGCACCATTCTCTTTCAGATTACTTTCGAGCCAGGATGAAAAGCGATAAGTGATGGATTTGGTTGACATAATGTCAGGTATGTTGACACTAAGCAAGTTTACTGTTTATTTACTACTTACGTCATTAATATTGAGTTATTTTTCTTATAAGCTATTATAGTACGTTCTTGGAACGAAAAAAAAACTAGAAAATAAAGTGCTATTGTTGATAATGCATATTACTAAAACCCTCTACTACCATGATGCATATACAATTTAAATGTACAATAAAGAGAAGATTGTTGACAACTGCAAAGGTAATGATGGACCAAAAAGACAATTACACGGAATAAGTTCTACATGGAGAGTTCTCTAACTGAGTATTACTGTTCTGTTTTTCACACAGAGAGTAAAGAGCAGTTCATTCGACATTTAAAGGGAACGTACAAGCACCTTTACGACAATGTTCAGACTGTTTCATACTTACATGATACACTGTTAAGTGAGGATCGAACGTTTGTCGAAGGTGGAATGGAATGCTTGTCAGGAAAGATGGGAGAATGGGAAAGGTTGGAATCGTACCAAGCAATATGGTCAGACCCACGAGTCAAATCGAAATTGAGGGTAATAGAGGGTGATCCATTATTCGGTAAAACACGCCTGACTCTCAAAATTGCATACGAATGGTGCATTAGTGCCCCAGGATCAAACAAAGTAGAGATACTTATACATTTAAATCTCGGAAAATTGATGGGTATCACTTCTATCTATGAATCCATTAAGAGGTTACTATTACCTAGCGACTTTAATATCGATATTGATATGATCAAACAGATTTTAAATGACACTTCCTCGCTAGTGTTTGTGTTAGATAGCTACGACGAATACATTAACAGTGAACCAACGGCAGAGCCACAAGGTGATGTCTTGGCGATATTGAAGGAAGACATATTGGCTCACTCAGAGGTTATTCTAGCTACGCGTTTACCGTGTAATCCGGAGCACTTTAGCACACCCAAGAAAACAATTCGATTAACAGGGTTCGACAAGTTAAAACAAAACCAATATATTCACAACGATATTAAGAATACTGGTTTAGTGGAGATAATAAAGGAATCGCTCTTAGAAAACCCTGTCATAGAGGGCTTTTGTCGAGTGCCTTTCGTTCTTGCAATATACACACGCATTACTCAAGAAAACGACGCCTCAAAGCAATTTAACACTATCACGAGATTCATGCGAAAAGTGATCTTGTGTTTTCACGAACACCTCAAACAGAAATTTCATGATCAACATGTTGCATATGTTACTGATCATTATAGCTTGAACGAGTTAGCTTTCAAAAGCCTAACTGGATATGATGACCACTGCTGGAGTAAGGAACAACTTTTCCAAATTCTTGGACGAGACTGTTTGGAACATTATTTACGCATTGGAACTCTTCGTGAACTTGATGTACGACCTCCTCACCTTCAAACTACTGGAACTGATAGCTCTCTAACAATAAGACAAGTTACATTTTCCACATTTTGTTCGTCCATTGGTATGCTGCTCATTACTTTGTAGATTTTATGGTCAGAAAGGAAAGAGACGTTGAACAACCAACCGAAATAAATATTTCAGAAGCTTTGGACGATTTGAATCCTTCAGATTTTCAACATTTTTATCAATTCGCCTGTGGAATTAATCCCAAAGTTGCTTCCCAAGTTGTACGTTACCTGCAGGGTATCGAAGGAAGTGAAGCATTTAAAAAGCTGTGTCTTCTTGAGCAAAGTGACGAAATCCATCGCGATGTCGATATAATAAGGGAACTAGTTTCTTCTAAAGATATTCATTTAGCAGGCGCTGACACAAGGTCACTGCAGAGAAATATGCTACACATACTTGCCATTGCATCCCATTACGAGGTAAAGTATAATCACTAGAATGGGTAAATATATCCACATATACTTATTTATGTGAACAAATTTCTTAAATCATACTTTGCTGGAACATCTTTCTAATTTGAAATTATTCTCTGTGCACCGATTGGATACTAATGGGTACCCTTTCCGAGCAAAAAAAAAAACGATTGTTATGTTATAGAAATAACAACTTTATTCCGTTAAAAGGTTAATGTGTCTACTCATGACAATACTTGGTGAAAAAATGAAAAACTTTATATTAATGTTTAATAAAAAAGGTACCATTTTTATAGTAGAATTATTGGAATTCTTACCTTTGACCTTTGACCTATGCAGTAATGCTGATTTTTGTTACTCTATTCTGCAGATTACAATACCACGTTTATTGCTACTTGAATCTCTGCAGTCCGTTAATCTTTCTGGCAATGAACTTGTTTTGAACTCTGGTCTCTATCTGCCGATACAAAATAATCTACAGGAGCTTTGGATTGAACTAGATGGAGTAGAACTGAACGTGGCTAGATTTAAAAGTGTCCTCTCGTATGCTTTGAACTGCCAAACATTGACCACTGTTGCGTACGTATAATTAATGTCATTGCTTTACTACAATGCCACAATTAACTAACATTTAAATAAGTACCACGAATTGCATTGGTTGTGAGTTGGGTGAGTTGTGCCAGTACAAACTAGGTGGTGTAAACTTAGCCATTATGGAACGGTCATCATGTCATCGATGTAACATGACTTAATCTTTTAAAGACTTTGTGATGCACAATTAGGCCAGAACTAGATCATTAACAAATTTTATTCGAATCAGTGACAGCAGAATGAGCTATGTGCTCTATCAAGTGAGGTTTCCAGTTCCTTTTGTTTTTGGTAATGATCCATTAAGATAGAGGGGGTGGGGGTTAGTCAGAAAAAAAAAACAGTACCTCTTTACGGTCGCTTTGTGGGCTACATCGAATGAAATTGAGACTTTCAACCCTGATTATACATTATATATCGAAAATTAGTTGACCGGTTCTAGGCAAATTGGTATTCATGCAATATTAGAAGATACTTTTTGAACATTTAATAGAAAAAGACAAGTCATATTCCTTTAGATGATATGCATACCAACAGATTATTGGTGTTAATGATATTTTGATATAAACATATTATAAGCAAGACAACTCATTATTAAACTTAATAATAAATTTAGTAAAGTATCACAGTTTTCATTCAAAAGTGATGAAGAAAATGCCATCAGTTCGTGCCCTAATACTAGATTGTTTAAAATATTATTTCAAACTTAACTAATTTAATATAAATGGTTTTGAAATATAGTTTTTGGACATTATTATTAATAAGAGTATCATAGTAATGTGTACTTTGCCAATGGGGTTGAAAGAGTTTTCGTGTTAAATAATCTTGTATATGTCTGTATATATGCATATGTCATGAGAAAAAAAAATCATTTAAAAAGAGAAAAAGACAATTCATTATTTTGTTATTACACAGATTTTCGTTAATCTTACTCCCTCTTCGGTTCGATGAGAAAGACATTCTGTTACAACTTCAAGAAAAGAGACTGGCAGGTAAATATCGTTAACTGTGACGTAGATTTGAGATTACCTTCGGCTGACAACAATATGTTATTTTACATTCAAAAGTGTAAGAATTCACACTTTGAAAAGTCATCTAAAGTTCTCACTTTTTTTGAGTGATTTCATTATTTACCGCATTGCGAATGTTAGGAAAGTTAAGTCTTATAGAGCGAAACTTTTACAGATTATATACTTTGGTGTTAATTATCATCAATTCGTTATTTGGTGATAGTGAATTTGACTCCTGTATATAAAACAGTCATTATGATGGACCGTACTCTCAAAGAGTGAGTTCTCAGTCTTCGGAAGGCATGGGCATATCGTTCAATTATTGATTCATTCGTTTTATCAGTGTTCAACGGTACCTTTTACTTAGAGTAGGGAAACAACCGATTCACACAGAGATTACAGTAACTAATGTAAATCTTAAAACATTGTACCAAAGTCAAAATTGGATTGTGCTGACAAATCTGATAAAAATCGGTAGCATGTGCTATTAGGATAACGATAAGAACTGAGGATATGTGTAATCTCAACAAATTACAACTGTGGGTTTTTGGTTGTTGGGTTGTTACACATATCCCCAGTTCTTATTGTAATCCGAATAGCACATGCTGCCGATTTATGGCACGATCTAGTTTTGACTTTGGTACAAAACTTTGTGCGTATCGGGTGAGAATTATATGTTACCATAAAATGTTTCTTTCTCTTTCTTCAATTAGTTTTATGGTATCCATCTTTAATGAGGTATAGACTGAATCCGCGCTCAGGTTTATGGGAGGTAAGACAACATTTTCATTTTGTTGGATAATTCGATATTCTACTTGTTTCAGGCACATTCAATCCAAGTAAAGCAAAAAAAGCTTAACATATTATAGTGTTTTTCACAATAATTTGTCCTACTTAAGACTACAATTTATAATAAATTCGAACAAAAACGAAAACAAAAACCTGATAAAATGAAAACGGCTAAAAGAAAGAACAACAAACTAAAAACAAAGGAATTATTCGACGACAGGAACCTGTATCAATTACAAAATATGTTAAGAACATCTACCAGTGTATGGTATTTCTATATCATATAAATATACATATAAATACTATACTAACTTTATTTCTGACAGCACACTACTGGCCAAATAGCTCTTTCCCCGGAAGAACTGGAGAGAGAGGTTAGTACAAAAGAAAACATTCTGTTTACTTTGATTATCAGCTCTTTGTATTCTTTAATACGTTTACAACACGCTGACTTGTCAATTGTAACATCTTTTGTTAAGAACATTGGATATGATGAACAAATGATAATAGTCCGGCGACCGAAAAAACCGATTACTATAATAGCAGCCCAAATGGAATGGGTAATATTAAATAAGAAAGAAATTGCAGATAAGGGAGGTTAAACATGTGGTTGGTTGAATAAATATTTACACCTGGACCCACATCCCTGGCCACGAGAAAGGATTTGGCATTTCTAAGACAGTTATGAAAGGAAAATGTTAAGTAGTATGACGTGGTAAGTAGTTATTATGACTTAAGAAACACGTAATAAATATAACATTGTTTGACTTAACGCGTTAATGCTTTGCAAGAAGAAAACACATAAAATATTGTGCTGTCGTGTTCGTTTTGACAACATGATTATCTCAAACCGTTTTACTTTCTCGATTTTCAGGTTAAAATGTTTCGGGAACTGCACCAATAGGTTAGTTTTACTTATACTGTTAATATTTCACATATTCATCCTTATGGGGTTGAATTGTTTACCATTTCCCATAAATAATTTAAGAGTTGTCTAAAATATGATATGTTAATGAAAAGTAGCTAAATATATCTCACCAGACGGCGTACGTCATCCAAACTTTTTACACGGCCGGCAAACAGAGATTTGGTTTTGCAGTAATAATTGTCTGATATAGTTTCATATTATTATTATTAATATTTTTCAATTCCAGATATACACAATTGACTGTCTTCTATCATTGCCGACCGTATCAACAAAGCATCCTCCAATATATTAGATCGCCAGCCAGTGACCATCGTCTGCAATACTTGGCAGTAGAATGACAAAGTACAAACTGTAACACAATGAAAGTATGTCGTCTGATAAATACAAAGTGGCCTAAATGGAATTAATACCGACAAAACCATGACTTTACAGAAGGCGGAGTAAGAACGGATTACATAAGTTTGTGGAATTGGTAGTTGTTAAGGGGCCCCGAGTTTTTGTTGAGGTCGCTGATGTGAGACTTAAGACGAAAGATCCAATCGATTTCTTTACGATTACGTTCAGTTGCTGATTTGAAGTTTAGAGGCAATTAAACTAAATTTTAGTATGTTTGAGAGAGTGTCTAAGACGATTAAAATGTTCGGAAACGGGGAATCCTGCAAAATTATCACGAATTGTTGTTGTTTTTGTTGTTGTTTTGGTTGTTGTTGTGATTATTAAAATGTAAGAGGAACTGAGCACCTGTTTTACCTACATAACTTCCCTCTTCACAAAGAACACAGCAGCATCTATGTAAATGACATATTTAGAACCACAAGAGAAAGGGATAGAGGTCTTAGACCATAATCGTCACTGGGTATTCTACCCATAGTGCCAGGGGTAATATGGGAGCAAAATGTGTCAACGAGGTTTTCCGCAACTGAAATTGCTTGCGGAGGTGGATATGGTTGGGAAGTCTGGAGGAAGTAAGTACAACCTGCAACTGCAAACTTCTTGTGTTTTTCGTATCTAAATACAAAATATAGACTACATCCTGACTAGTCCCTGAATTAATCGTAATAAATATGTGTCTTTCGATAGGTTCGCACTCAGAAGTTACCGTAAACCACAATCACTCGCATTCCCTTGAACTTCGAAGAGCCCGAGATTTAGCGAAGGGTTAGGTCTTGCTATGCCTCACAGTAGGCATAAACTTACTCAGGTCTAGTACATGAAGGTACTTATTAGCCTATGCTTTTGAATCTAAGCTGTCTGCGTGAAGGTTGTAGCAGGAGTACAACTGAGATATAAGTTTGCGACAGCTTATGGTAAGCTTTGTACATTAGAACAAGTACTTTGCTACGCTGTGGTACAACACTGCTAGTGCTGAGTAGAAACTTTCCATGATACAAACAGTAATCAGAAATGGTGAGTTGTATCAATATCAATCCAGAAAGAAAAGTTGGAAAAGATGGCATATTCAACAAGAAATAGACCAAAAAGCTACATCAAAAAAGTCTGTGATGTTATCCAGAACTCTTGGTAGGAAATTAATCCTTGAGATATGTCTGGTGCTTGTCAAAATATGTTTCAAAGTCAGATCACACGTGGAGTGCAGCTTACGCTCACATCCTTCTGTCAATGATCATAACCTTTATACACTCAATTAAGGTCACTCATACCCATTGATCTAGCATTAATTTGTCTCGTTATCTGCTATAGTTAGATGGTTTATCGAAGATTTCTTAGTTGTATCTGACAGATTCGCCTGTTTGCGGCGATTTTCGTACGAAGGAATCCGCCAGATCGATCGATTAGACTGAGCAAAAAGTGTGGCGTAATATACTTGTTAGCGCGAAAATTGATACGGGTTTCAACGAACCTGGGCAAAACCGTCGAGCATATGTTTCGTTTACCCAACGGGTTGGGTACACCGTATAACCAATTTGTTGGTCAAGTTTTTTCACTACAGTTGGGCATTATGGATTTTCAACAACACTTCTTAAACCTACTGTTTTTTAGAGTGTAGATTTTACAATATGATAGTTGACGTTTGTGCTAAAGCATCCCCCTTTACGGCCTTAAATATATCAATATTTTTTTAAAAAGGGTCCCCAATTGCCTCTCGAAGAGGGAATATGACCTCTCAAACGTCATAGGCCCATGCCAACTGGCCCGCCTGCCGCAACACCCACCCCACCCCCGATCTGGCCCACATACAATGTATTAACCCGTGATTGGTTATAGTTAGTTTCGAGCTCGCCGCAAATTACACGACTGAACACAATTCGATGCAACCCGACTGTCGTTACGTGGAAAATCGTGTCTAGTCGGGCAGTGTGCGAGACAATCGGGTAAGGATCAGTCATACAGTGTGTGTGTGTAGCTGACTTAAAGCAAGAAAGGGATATAATTACCACCTGTAAACAATGCCATAAAGTATTGATAAGGGAACTTTAGCAACCAGTGTGGAATATTCTTGTATTCTTACTGCATATCTTCCTTCTCTTTAATATTAATACACAAGGCTCTTAACCTCTGGGGAGAGGTTGCTTTTGTCTCTAATTTCAATTGTTTCTTAATATTTCCTTGTAAAACCAAGATGAGAAAAAAAGGTATACTGAAACCTGCCGCACACTGCAAAATGTCACGACCCGCAGCAACTTGACTGTCGTCATTCCTAAAATCAAGGTACTTTTTAAGAAAAAGTCGCCAAGGAAAGAACCTGGCACGAAAACCAAACTACCGAATGACTATTCCGCTTCTAACCCCAGTCCCCTTGCATCGGGACTTTGACTGTGATCATCGCCAGGTGTGCATCACCATTCCCCTCGTAAGGGCACAGATACTACACATGATCTTAGCCAAAAGGCCGACTTGACTGTCGTTATTCCTAAAATCAAGGTTAGTCTGACAGTGTTCACGGGTTCAAGACACCGACTGAGATCATGATGTTGCTAGTTATAAATAGCGTCGGGAAAACTGAACATAACGCATTTCCCGACTGGCAGTCGTGCAGTCGGGCTTCGCGAATTAAACTGTACAGTGTTTAACTAATATAAATCAATCACGGTTTCATGGATTTGCATGCACCTATATATGATGCACACTAACTCCACAATTTTAACAAAGATTTTCATTAGAATGTGTACTCACATGAGATTACGAGAGGTCAACGGGACAATACTTTGACATCCAGTATCTGTTAATCTCCAAAAACTTTCGCGAAGTCAGGAAGAGTAAAATTACGTACGAACTTCACCATCTGAAAAGAACTAACTTTATGCTATAGAGTATCCCGGTATCAAACCAAAGTGATCCTCTCGAAAAATTAAATCCTCCTTCATAAGGAATCATTCCTTCAGCCCTCGAAAAGATGTTTAGGTCTCTGAAACTATTGATCCTGAATTCATGGTACATAACTTTGGATTACGAAATCATCGCGAAATAATAATAAGGTCAAATCCTGGGATATTGATCCAACGATAATAATTTGCACAAACATTTCCATGGATGTAGAGCACCATTAGAATGTTGCAGTGTCTTTAATGTATTTGATGAAAACATTTCACTAAATGGTTACACTATCACCCGCAGTCCCCGTACGTTCAATTGCTTAAGTTGGATTTGATGCACAAACAACGTGCCTATTCAAGCTATCATTGATACAATACTGTATGACTAGATACAGAACATCTGTGCCTGGAATGTTCACAAAGACACCTGCGGTATTCATTCATTCATTCATTCTTCGGAACAAAGAATGGGATTTTACGCGTATTGTCATGCTAACCATACCGGAGGTTCCTCGCATATCGATAGTATTTCTGAAACACGTGTTAGACCACCCACCACGCAATAAACTCACTTATTATGTATTCCAGTTTTACTCTGTCGAAAAGCTGGATTATCACTCGATGCCGGTCTCCAGGTTATACATCTGAATATCCGACCAATGATCCGGTTCATAGTCGGAGTTTATTATTGTTAATCAAGGTTTTTTGACCGACAATGTAGGTTTATAGTTAAAAATGCTAGATTATGGACTGATTAACCGAAATAATCGTTTGCATTCATATTTGCCAATTTTCACTAACGAGAAATATTTCGATAGTCATTGTGTTTAAATTCTGTAGATAAACACAAGTTTGTTCTTTTACTCCTAGCATAAACATATCGTTGAAATGAATGGTTTAGCCCTAACTAAATTTAGCCTGTATATGTATAGTTATATTCACGACGAAAACGAAACCAAATTGGTAATAATCTCTCACATTCTCCCCCGCCCCAACCTCCAAGGAAAGGAAATAGCTTTTACGGTAGTAGACTGTACATTACTCTGATTCCACCTTTGTTTATTTTGATGTTTAATATTTATATCATTATGTTCTTTGTATATTCATTATTGTGAACATCAACAATTAACGAACGTCAGGGCGGCACTTCCAATCTCAAATAAACATAGATGATCTAAATAATACTACATCCTCACTCTGACTATCCTGACCGGTCCACATTTTTCATTTTACGATACGTTATAATCAGAAGATAGTTGTGTCCTTCTCCGTGTGATGTAAACTTTTTATTTTAGAGGGCGCTCGTACGCTTTATTCACAGTGCGGCGATCAATAATGATATTGTTAAGGCCAGTGCAGAGAAATGGTTTCACTTTGAATACAACAGTTTTTAATTGTATGTTTTAGATTGAATGCTAGTCTGTAACGTTGGACTTTTTCGTTTTAGGCTAGGTAGATTATTCTTTGTATATTTAAAACAAATATTTAGGTTGATTTTGATAAATCTATTACTTGCTTCAGGAACACAGTAGCAAAATTAATTCAAACAAACAGTAAATTAAAGTGTGGATGTTTCCAGTTCATCTTTAGTTCTTCAAAGTATGAAAACCAGAAAAAAATATCTGAGTGACAACAGGTTGCAAGCTATATGTACTATATTCTCTAATTAACCGACTTCAAACAAGGTGCCATAATTTGATTAAGTGCAATCTAATTTTGAATTATCTGGAAATTTTGGTGTAACATTCTTGATAAGTCGAAACACGGCTGCTCTAAGGTTTTCAAAGAAGGAAACATTTTCTTTTCTTCACAGATGTGTAACGTAACGTTTGCTTAAGAGTAAGTTTAAGTAAATAAGATATCATTAAACGATGTAATAATGTATGCAGAGCGAAGGCTTGTAAATGAAGAGGAGAAAGATAACACTGAATTTGTGTGTCAGATAACACAAATGTATGTTATCGTGTAGTATTGGTTTCAATCAGTGTATTTCTTATCAGCAGGTGTACGGCCACAGCCACATGGTAAGATATATTCATAGTATTATCATAGGAGTTAACATTACGTGGCTTGGTCGGGAAGATTGCAGTTACAAATTTACACACAAAAATGCCACTTAAAGTGTCATTAAATGTTAAATTATTTTTATCCGTACGCTAACCAAACATGTTCAGGTTTTACCACCGTTCCGGTAACATTTGCCTTCCACACACATCCCGTTCCTGCTTCACTCTTGAAATTGATCGACTGTCGTTTTCCATGATATATTTATCTTGGAAAACAATGAATTCCGGATAAAAATAAGTTAAAATTGCTTCATTATATTTGACTTTTGCAAGGCAATGTACATTTTAAGATATTGAACCACATGTGACCTCAGTACAAACTAAATAATGTAACTTATTCAAGCCAACCCCCCCCCCCTCTCTCCCCCTCTAGTCCAGTGTTGTCATGATATATTTGGTGATGGATATCTTACGCACCAACAATTGATCATGGCGTCGTATATATGCTAGCGTGTCCAGATTCCCACCCACCTCCTTCCCTAATCAACCAATAAGTTTAATATCACAAATTACGTGAAAACCTTATCGCGTTAGTGTAAGAAGTTTCATTTTTAACACATTTTAACTTCAGTACGTGTTCTTCATCTATTTGTTGAAAATCAGTGTAGATTAACTCATTAACTAAATAACGTAAATTACGATCAATCAGTTTTAAAGTCAAATGTTCTCGAACAAAACCAACTATACTTCCCATCGTACAAATGGAGAAAAGCTTTCGTTTTTTGAACTTTGATGTGTGTTCTGTTTTATTTGTTTCTTAATTTAATGATTATTATCAGTAGTTAAACACTTTACTATTATTACACTTTATTATCAATACACCTAATTATTATTACCGATTATTATCAGTGGCGGCGGAAGCCAATAATTTTAGGGGGGGACGGATATCGAAGTCACTATCTAAGCGTAGCGCCACCATCGGTTGGCGCGGAGCGTACTAAAAAAATTTGGGTAAAATAGACCCCTCAGATCGCAGGAAATCGCTATTTCCGACCCCTAATAGTGTATTCGTGCACTAAATATTTTGATGTCTTAGGGTCTAAAAATTTAAAGATTAAATAAAATATTAGCTTGCGTACAAATATATTTATGATCGTTTTTCAGCCATGCAGTGTAGATTACACTTAGCGGCGAACACTTCGCAAAATAGTGTTGATTCTCTGCTGAACAGCTAACATACATAGCAGTGATTATTGACTGAGTCATTTGGCTGTCACTTAAATTGGCAGCCACTACTTGTATTTTCCAAATATACTGACTCGTGTTTCCTTCTTTTTGACGAAGTTTGTGATCTATTTTCCGATATTTCCTCACATCGCGTTGATGGTTCGACGTGTTTGGTTTTAATTTTGATTTGGTTTGATTTTTTAGGGGGGACGTCCCCCCCTCTCAAAAATTAGGGGGGGACGTGTCCCCCCCGACCCCCCCGCTTCCGCCGCCTGTGATTATTATCACTATTTAAACACTTCTAAAGTTTATGGAGGAAGAGTCATAACCCCATCATTGAACTTTGTATCAATCTGCCATACTATCTCCTGCTTAGGATGCTGTTAACGAGACGATATATCTCTTTTACTGCAGACCACAAAATCACATCATGAAGAATGAAATTAGCCATTTACTCAGTCATAAAGATGAAACGATACAGAATCATACACTAAATGTTCTGCGTTTGAATTATAAATACATTTGAATGCAGGAGGGGAACAATCTTTTATCAAACGCGGTCCATTTCTTGAAAGGATGCTATTCGAAACAATTTACCGGGTTATGTTTACAAAATAAGCTAGGTTGATTGTACATTAAAATGTCGAAACTGTAACATATATTGTCCTTTCGCACTGGTCATAATTAACCTCCAAATCAAGATAACAAATATACAAATTCATCTGGTTACAGTTTGAGGGAATATGACGTTGAAGATGACCACAACCATCTTAATTGTTACATCACATATTCATGTGCGCTTGCATTTACATGGAACGCCAAACAGTCCGGAGTCCTCATGAAAGTATGTATATAGGGCCACACAATACAAATGTTATACATCCTCAAATCAAGGATCTATACTTTCATGAAACAAATACCGAGGATACCACTTAGCATGGGCGTCAATCCAGGGGGGGGGGGACGGGGGGACACGTCCCCCACATTTCGATGGGTGGGGGACACAATATCAAATGTCCCCCCACACATTTGGAAAAAGAGTAGTGTCGTGGCTCTATTTGGTTAGAGCT
>KN882962.1:42594-55199 GCA_000934455.1 Apostichopus parvimensis
GGGGGGGGGGGGGGGGGGGGTGGCGATTAGTTGTCATCCGTGCGCTCTAGGCATATACTGCTTATAATGTTAGACCTGTCCATAATGAAATCGCCGACCTATAGGAGAAACTCTGCCTTAGGTATACAGACTCACTTAGCCAAAGTCCACTTACTGTCATTATTGAACGATCAATACTATATACTTATATCATCAATACTCTGCTATAGGCTGATTCTACGATATGAACTTATATTATATAATCTATGATAAGCTAATTGCTGGTTTACATTACCTAACTTCCTGTCAATACGTCATAACAAAATCATCTAACTTATTGACAAAGGAAGCAGAGGAAAAGATGTAAATTTATAAGAACATGAAAGAAGAAGAAAACGAAGAAAACAAGACGTTCCGAACCAGTCTGATTTTGAGATGCCCTATTGATTCAGATGTGCCTCTCATCAACAAGTCTAAATTAATTAAAACCCACAGCAAGCCCTCGAGTCAAATTCCCATAGACAAATCAAACTGTAGGAGTTCTTCCGGAAGTTGTCAAAGATTTCACAATATACTGTAGTAAAGGTATCACCGAACGTGTCCTCGGCACTATGTTAAAAGCAGTTAACAAATGCTTAAATGTTATCATGAATAGATTAAGTGGAGAGGAACGTCGTTTGATAGGCTGTATGAGGCAAACAAAGCTACGCATGTGTCAAGGAATATGGGTTTACTGATGTAGATACGGCGTTGTAACTAACGAGTTGTGAAGTTAATTTATTTGAACTTGGGCGTCAAAAACGTGTATTTTAAGAAAGGTGAACGTGAGCTAAATATAACGTGACGAAGAAACGTAA
The DNA here is from genome assembly GCA_000934455.1 of Apostichopus parvimensis. Classification (NCBI taxonomy): domain Eukaryota; kingdom Metazoa; phylum Echinodermata; class Holothuroidea; order Aspidochirotida; family Stichopodidae; genus Apostichopus; species Apostichopus parvimensis. Next base: position 43,431 of record KN882962.1, read on the forward strand.
GTGAACACAGTTTTGTGGCTTCATGTGTTCCTTCAAAGAATAGTCCTGGTCAAAATTTCATATTGATATGTTAAAGAGGAACATAATCTAAACATTCTGGTGAAATTTGCATTCAATTCATATGTACCGTTTTTGAGATATTGACAGTTGAAGTTGCCACCTTTCGTACCAAAAGTGAACTTGGAGCAAACATGTGTGACGTCATTGGTATTTGGAGGGGAGAGGGAGAGGGAGGGGGAGAGGGAGGGGGTAGAGGGTTCTTTTAACTCCTCCTTCCGAATTGCAATTACACTTTGCCATTTACTCTTGTCCTTTTGTTCACTGATAAGTATGATTAATAAGTAAACGAAAACGAGACGAAATATAAATTTCTTAAGACTTCAAGTAGTCCTGTAAAAGTGCCTGTAAATTACGCTACTGTTATCCTTGCAGTATCCTATAAAACACACTGCAAAACTGTTTGACCATATCACCATGTCTAGGTTATAGTGATTGGTATATAATAAATGAGTTGATGAACAATGGAAAGTCATCCTGTCAGATGAAATATTAAAGTGAAGTCTCCGTTTATCGAACACGGTCGGCTAATCTTTCTGAAAGCTTTCCTATTATAAGCAAAAGCAAAGTTGACGAAAGAAACCGTCTTAACAGAGTCGGTGAGTGAAATTTCGTTTATTAAAATGATTCCGTTCGCGTTCAAATTGGTAAGGCTTTTATTTTGAAGGGATGTCAAACTTTACGACGAAGATAACGTGTATAAAATAAAAAACTGAGACTGTATGTTGTAAATAATGTTTACAACATAAAACATAGATATGTATCCCACTTTTGGGTTTATTAGAATCTCGAAGTATACAATTACAATAATAGCTTAGGTTGTATCTAAGGTTGTAAATGTCGAACATTTTAATTTTGATTCCAAATCGTTATCATCTTTCATTTTGTCTAACGTTGGATCTCATTCAGGAATAGCACGCCAGGTTATGCTTTAAATTATTCATGCATTAACTGGAATACCATATTCAGCTCGCTGTATTAATAACAATACTGAATATTCTTCGATATATTCAATTTATTTATTGTAGCAACACCAGTAACAATATATCTTACATTAACCTAATAAAAAATCATGAAAATGGTCGAAATGCGACGAAATTCTCTATAACGTCTTCGTTAAAATGAGCTCAAGTTATGCCTTTACCTATAGCCGCCGCGCCTATACCGTGATTATGTAGCAAAGTACATAGAATAAATGGACGAGAATATGTTGACAGCTTGACCATATCTAGTGTGGAAATTATTTGTTAACTGTAGTATTATCGTATTTTCTTGCATTTATAGATTAAACCTAAACAAATGTGAAAAGGATTATTCGAGCTCTATTTAGTTTTACCTCATCTTTGGTTTTAACTGTCACTATTCTGGTCAAATCCATGAGGCTATTCACACATGACTGGATGCACATCTATCCAAACAACAAACTTATTTGGTTCAAACCCATGGGCTGTTCCAGCTTAGCGAGATATTAACCGTTTAATTCCAATAAGAACAATTTGAGAGCTGCAACGTTAGCTGTGGTTGGTTTTAAATTTCTCGTTTTTCGTTGGGTGAATTTGCACGGAATAGGATTCTGCTGCCTCACTTCGTACAGGCAATTTAAAAAAAAATATTTATAAAATTATTTATTCACAAATGTCAATAATTGTGGGCGAGATTTCGTCTTTCTCGTAAAACTGAAAGGTATAGGCCTTTAGGCGAGTTATCTTAATATTATCTCCCCTCCCCCACCTTCTCTCCCATTTCACGTTACGCATGCGCAGTTAGAGTCATGTCACGCATTGTAAAGATAGTGTAAATTTGAACTTCCATTACTAGCTGTCCGAAATCAATTGTCTGTAACAAGTACATTATGTATTTGCTGATAGCTTAACCGAACGTAAACAAGTTTACGCAACATTTAGCCTGCCGTACTTATCGTTTTCCGTATGAATATTACACGACAAAGCGATGCAAATGTGTCACAGAAATTGTGGATTGATACGAAAATGTGGAGCAGTTTCTTGTTAGCGCCAAAGAAGCGTAATAAAATGTCCATTAACATGAAACCAATTTGTTTCAAAGTAAAAACAAATATGACACGCCAAATATTTTATTGACTTCAGATGCGATGGCAAGCTACTTAACCAGTATTAATCGCTCAAGCGAATCAAATTCACGATAAGATAAACTATAATGTTGACAAAGTGAACAAGAAGTGTGTATTTTCACTTTATTATGTCTCTCTCTTCACGGATTACCAACATTACTAAATTTAAAGGAAAAATTCGGTAGGCCTAACTGATTACATTTTACTCGTTTATTCTCTCTTAACAGTTGAGTGATTATTTTTGGTTCTTTATCTCGGATTTTCTTTTGCTTGTTGATAGCCGAATGACCTTACCTTGTAATGGAAATACGTCTCTACTATGGGAAAATCACGTTACCATGACTACTTAAACATGCGCAGCCAATCCTCACGTGACAGTATTTCTCAAGAGAACCGTTTTGTACACAGTTTAATATGTGCATGATACAGCCCAATGAATGACGTATCTTGTGGACCGGGAAAACCCTATGGTTAGGGTTAACCCCTAGGGTTAACCTTAACCCGAGAAATACTGCATCACATGTAGTATCATACAATACCGTACTTCTTGAGGCATTGCAACTTGCCTCATTATAACTTGTCTTGAGAGATGGAAACAAGTTAAGGTCTTGGTGACATGCGTCACCAAAAGTTGTAAATTGGTCACTTATTCCAGATATATATCTGTTAATTTGATTGAATAGTGTAATATTGTTTGTATGTTTGAATTTTTTCTCTCTTTCCGTCCGTAAATTTAGTTGAGACGATTTGTAACGTGTGAATCGTTTAAACATTAGTAACATCAAATATTATTTATTATGCAAAATACATAATTAGATGTACTCTTACACACACACAAAAATTAGTTAATGCAGATTTGGTCCACAAATCTCTTGTATCTTTTACATCAAAATAAGTCTACAATGTCAGGAATGTATAAAAAGAAGACTTATTAGAAGCAAGGACAGACACCCTCCTAGTAACTGTCAGTTGTCCCCAGCCTGACATTACAACATCATTCTAACATGAAGCTTCCTTTGGCCTCAAGACACGTCAAATTTAAGATTTTCGATATTTTCGACGTAAACTCCCAGAGAGCATCGAAACACCAAAAGCTCATTGCTAAAAGCTGAACGAGAAATAGATATAAACTTGAAGCTGCTGAAGGCCCTTGATGCTCCAGTTTAGTTACATCGGGGTTTTTTGGGGGTTTTTTTGGCATATCGTGTAATGTTGATGGATAATTTGCTATAATCTATCTCTTATTTGAATAAAATTTTGTCTGTACGGTTTATTGTTATGTCAAAATATCACATGTCATGTCACGTTTTGTATTGGAAATGCGGAAAATCTGACTCCTCGTCAGGGAACGATTACTCGTGTTAACTTAACTGACGTTGGCTTCTTGGTCACCAATTTGCGATGGCTTTAACAGCTTATCAACATTTAGAACGTTATGGTCGTTTGGGTTGGCAATTTATTCCATGTATCACATATATGTTATGTACAATCGCATAGCTATAGGTACAACTCCATTATTATACGGTATCTTCATATAGTCCATCTCATATAGACGTTTCGAATTGTGAATATTATTCCATAATATACTTGTTCCTTCACCCCCCCCCCCCTCTTTGTCAGTGAAATACCCTTCAGTCCCCCATGTTTAACCTCCTAGCCATCTTCGTTATCAAATGTTGGACACAAACAATTTAGCGGATCCCCATCTTTATAAAAACGGTCAATTTGTACTAACTCGCATATAACTAAGGTGCATTCATTCGTGTACCTATTCTCGTGATAGGACGACCGGCCTAACCATATTTTCATTACGATCAGTAAGTACGCTACATATCTGATTGATTAGGAAATATCCCAAGCAGAAGTTGTTAAGTATAAAGTTGATATATTGATGAAAGTTAATATGCTCCTCCCCCGTAGTCAATCAATGGCATCCGACATCTATGATTGGTTGAACACTCTAACCAGACACGCCCCTTAAAAAGTTACCCCTTCAATAATGTGATACCTTTATAACGTCTCAATGCTGCGGTCTCTTTGTAAAGTTGTAAAAAAAATGGTTTTAAATCTTCTTCCCGCTCTCTGAAAATCAATAAGAGGGAAGCCAGAAACGAAAGGCCAATCTCAAGATGTTCATAAAATTCCAATTTTATATTTTCGTCGTCAAAGATGGAGTGAAACGCTTCTTCCACTTAGTGACAAATCATGATAAGGCGACTGACATTTAGTCTTCACTCACTGATATAAGCTTTTTGTGATTTAAGACTTAACGAGTATTTAAGCAGGTTTCCTTACATATGAAACGTATATTTCATCATGTAAAATTTGAAGTAATTACATCTTGTGAAGCAATATTACAGATATCAGAAAAGCAAGGAGAAACAAGTATAAACATATATTTTTAATTTATATTTTTAGGTCCAACGACCTTCTTCGATTGTACATCAAGTAAGGGGAAGCAATTGTGTTCATAGACATAAGATTCACCGTTAAAGAGATAGGCTATTGTCCTAACCATACGTGTTTTCTGGGCAGACATAACAATAAAGTACAAAACGAGACCAGCGTGCATGGAATATACGTCTATAGTTCATTCGGGTTCGTAGTATAACAGTGTTTAAGATAATCTATGAAATATGTAATATGAAATGTGCATCTCTTCGAGATTTAGGTTTGCTATATCAATCGTTTGGTTTGAGTTACCACAGCTATATAAAATCGACTCATTTTAACCAAGAAATTCACAAAATGAAAGAAACCAGGGGCGTAGCGAGCGGGGGGGGGGGGTGTATTTTTCTCTCCGATACGTTAGATTTTCACCTAAGCTATTTGATTTTTTCGTCTGTTTGCGCATCGTTATAATTTTTTTGGGATATATTTCATGTTTTAAAAGTTTATTTGAAAAGTTTACTAAATGTGCTAGTTAATACTCTTCAAAAATCTCTTGATTACAACTTGTCTCTTGTATTGTCAACACACTTGACATAAATTGAGAGAGACTGCCTCAGACTATAATATCTCACCTACCTCCCAACCCCTCCCCTATTCCCCCTCCCCCAACCCAGCCCCCTTCCCACTCCCCCTAATAAAATAAAGGACTTGTTTGATCGGCATTGCTATCAAGTTTTGGAAATCTTTTACTTTTAGCTTTCACTTCTCTATGATATGATTTTGATAAAGACAGTGCATGCTTGTGTTTCAGACTACTTCAGTGATATTGTCTTATAATCATATGAACATCACGTGTTAAATTAATAACATAATCATAACTCTACCATATACGTCTATATACAGAAACAAATCATTGTAACTGAACAACGGACATTAAACTAACATTTTCCTCGGCACCACGTTCATATACTACCTGCATGAAATTGAGAAAAAGAAGATGTACCTCTCAAAGAGGCAACTTTTATATATATTAGTGTCGAGTGAGGGGCAAGGGCAGCTCAGGGATTGGCAGTGTAGGGGGGAGGGGTGGGGTTGTATTTAATAGTACCTGTTGGTATTGTGTCGATATTGGAAGGCAATGCCCATTAATATAATACCTTGTGCCGTGACGTATGTATGGTTATAAGCTGAGCTCATCGCAATACTGTAATGTCAACCTGAAACATGATGTTCCCTAGATTTCTGAAAGGTTATGTTGTTATCGCCCTTCCCTCATCTGCACCCCCCCCCCCCCCCCTCTCACACACCAAGCACTCATAACGTCATGTGACATTGCAAGAAAAACAACGTTCGTCCAGTTTAATGTCATATTCTTCCTTATCATCTTCACTATATGTATCGTTTTATACGGGAAAGCCGAACGTGACACCAAATATATTACCGAGACTGAAAAACAGATATTACTCGATGCATGACAACATTGATCAGCCAAATATCTGAATTAGTAATGTACATCAATTTAAGATTAAAGTTCAGGTTTAATTGTAGAAAGACGAAAGTTAATAAAATGTAACTTAACATGGCAACCTTTTTTTGTTCATCAAATGTAATATTTATAGACGAATAATATCAAACGCCAGTTGATTACGATATGCTAAAAATATTAAGTAATATATAAAAATATGAAAAAATGAAAATAAATGAAAACGAATAAAAAACACGTCATGATTCCAATTGTTTCTAGGGAGACACCGCAACAGCAGCAAATAAATATTACATTAATATCTTGGATCGTGTCTCGATATTTACTTGAAAGGTTGAATTAAGTGTATCAATCTCTTTATCTCTCTCGCTCTCTCTCTCTCTTCGTGAGATGAAGAGGATAGATTAAACGTTTTTCAATTTAACTTAGTTTTCGTACTTTTGTAACGGGAAGACTGTTGTTATCCTGCTTAAGAAATTAATCAAGAGAAATACTCGTATAATTGTATTAATCATGAATTCGGCACCTGTTTGTCACGAATGAATTCGCCGTCCATCGATGATGTTGGACCGCAATGCGCCCTTAAAGTGGTCAGATCGTGTGACCATATATACGTGGGTGTGAAATGCTTAGCTTTGAAGCACTATGTCATAGGCAGAGGCATCTTAACGTGTCTCATATACGTGGCCGAAACTATTGAGGAGGAGGTGGAGGAGGTGGGGGGGGGGTGGGAAGGTGGACGGAGAGGTACGGGGAAAATCCTGCCCCTATTGTTCTTTTTATTAAACCCTTGTAACTCCTAAATTTTGATATTCGCAATTCTCTCTAAGAAAAAAACAGTTATCTATATAATTGATATACAGCGTCAACGAATTCCTATCGAATTGAAATACTTTCATTATTTTAGTTTTGATCTTATAAAGCTTGTAACTTCCTAAAGATGTTACTGACTGTGAAAGGGGGGGGGGGGAGGGATAAGTGCGAATCTCTGGCAAAAAATGAGGACAGGATTTGAAGACGAATAGATGAATCCGGTGAGGTCTTTCATCTTGGGAAGATTCATATGATCAATCTAAGCGAAAATGGCAGCTCGCTTCATATTTCAGGAGAATGTCAAACAGATTTACAGCGAAAATAGAAACAGTTGATCAAAAAGATCTGTTTTCATTAGAGTAGAAATAGGGTTTGGCAACAGTTGTCCATCTTGTCCCAAACAAACAATTAATAAAAAAGATAGAGAAAACCCGCATCAAGGGCAAATATCCTTGACCACATCAGTCACCGGTCAATCTAAAATATCGCTTGCATAGAAGCTGCTGATAAATGAAGATTTAAGATGTGCGCATGTCACTTGTGCGTCACACCTGATACAAGCTGTGAAGACTAAACATTTTCAACCAGATGGAGGTGGAGGAGGGGGGGGGGGAGCTAACTTAATGAATTGTAAGCATGAAAGACATCGCGATATATATCGTTTATATCAGCTCCCTGGTGAGCACAGTATATTATCTAATATTATGTGGATTCCAATTAAAATATCGCCAATTATCTACTTATTGTAAGAATGAAATATACCGTGATGTATACTGTATATTCCATATATGGTACAAACCATGACAGCAACAGAGTGCGTTGTACTTAAAATACAAGTACATGACATTGAAATAATTGTGGTAAAGGTCAAAGATTTTCAACAGTTTGCGCCCATGCATGTAGCGTTACGCCGTTCATTAACCTCTTACTAAAAAAAAAAACACCCCGAAACTGATGACGAAACCAGTAGGGTATATTGAACCACTTTATAAACGTTAAGAACGAAAGAGAAAGTATCTTCTAAATATTTATATCTCAGATCTTGAAAGACTTGGGATCTCTTGTGATAAATAACATTTGTTGATAATAGTTACCGGTACTGCAACCTGAAAAGCCCCAAAAATCCGTTGTGGTGAAATTTGAGACGCTGTTGCTCCGCCTCGCTTTGGCATGACGAGAACGTGTTTGCTCATCAAATGCATGGTTTGCTTACACCATATATGTTACAGCTTGGGCAATATTTCATGAAAATAGTTATCAGAAGCACCGAATCACGACAATTTGATAGTTATAAAATTATCAATCTTGTTATAATTTCTGGAATATGAAATCGATATATCATCATCAAAGAGAAAGATAATGAAATCAAATTGTAAGTGAGAAGTGATCTTTTAATGGAACAGCTAGGCAGAACTGGCTATAATGCAACGATGATGTCATATGAGATTGTCTTTACAGCAGCAGGTTGGTTTTATTACGTAACCTCACACCCCATCTCGGAAACAAAATATTGTATGAGCTTGTCGAGTCACCACTGGTATATACTTCTAACCTTGAGAAATACTGTGTTTGCTCTCTGACGAACTTTCTGTTTATAATGAACTGGAAGGAATGACGGTCGCCTTCATCGCGATACTCGTCACCGCCACGGCCATGATCTGCGTCATCAATATCGTCATCAACATCGTCATCAAAATCGTCATCATCATCGTCATCATCATCGTCATCCGTCATCATCATCGTCACCTTCATGTCCATGTCCATTCTAATCATCTTCATCGTGCATCGTAACAAACCTTTTAAATACCATCTCTAACATAGATGGGAGGAGAATGGAGGTAGAGGGACGGTGGGGTGCGGTGGGGGGGGGGGGGGGGGGGGGGGGGGGTTAGGGGCGGTGGTATTTTGATGCTAGTTGAAGGTAGGGGTAGAGATGATGACTGGGTATCTGGCCCATCATACATTGTATGACATTGCATACAGTACTACTACATATATATGATAATGCCCTTTCAATGAGCTGTCCGAGCCTACGCCGAGACGTCTGTTCTTGTTTCCACTAATAAGAAATATGAGATGGATTGCAATATCACTATGGGCGCCAGACATGACAGGAGCTTCATTCTAATCGCATTGCACTTATAGGTTAACATTTAGCCAGGGACTAAAATACTAACTCAGTGAGGATCACAATTGATTTTCAATATGCCAAGTATACATCGCGTACATAACCTATCAAACGATACTCATCTATTTGACGGTAGCGTTGAGCGAAACAGGTTAAAAGGATGCATTTTGGCAATAATGTAGTCTGCGTGTTATGTGATAGTGCTACATCGCTACAAACAAAATCTACACAAAAGGTCATGTCTTCGTATCTATAGCTATCTCTGTTGCCTAAAAAATCGCTTGTAAAAATAAGTTAATTGTCTAGATTGCTGCATAAATGTATATAGGAACTCATTACATGTTAATTTTTAAATATTATATATTGTTTTAGATATTTATAAACAATGAAACAAAATCTATATAAACGTGAGAAAGATTATTCAAGGAGTAGGATGATTCTATTTCCCTCGCCACCATCTTACTCGTCCAGTACTGATAGCATTACAGAGGAAAGTCTTCCTATCCCTTGTGCCACAAAATTAAAACCTAATCTTAAGAAAAAGGATATTTATTTAAATGAGGTTGAAGTCACATGATCAGCGAACATGGGTAGTCTAAATTATAAGAAAATTAGAGAGGAAATTAAAGTAAAATACTCAAGGTTTCGTCTAAGTAATTATATCTTTATGCAGAGGCCAGTACATTTAGATACGTATGTTTAAGTGGACTATGTTGTTTGCATCGAATTATGACTAACGCCCTCCAATCTTTCCCGCTTATGTAAGCGCGGGCAATACGTTTCAAACCCAAGGTCACCATGTTACTTTCAATCAGTACACATTTTTGTTATCTACTTTGTATTGAAGCCTACAGTATTTGATATCATAATTATAGTGACATTGTGACATTGTTTATGACATGATAACGATAGTCTGTGTACAATACTTGCGTTTAAACATATAGCACCTCAGCGGTTTAAAGGACCCTTCTGGTAAACGATTTCTAAGCATTTATAGTTATAGTTATGTTTCTTACTTGTGTAAGCCCGTTCAGTGTTAAGTTAACGTGTATATGTTAGGAAGTGAGGGATGGGGAAGGGGGTGGGGGTTAGAGAGGGCATGCAGGAAATGCGATGCCCAAACTGATTTGTTACTCTACACCGCTCTATTATTTAATCTTCGCATTACACACCATTACAGATATTTATCTGAACATTCGAAGAATTTCGCACTTGTACGGTGAGATCCTTTTTCTTTCACAGTATATATAAGCCCGTTTAAATTATCAACCTTTGGATGGACAGTTTACAACCTTCACCTGAAACATACTTTTTAAATCTCTCGTTGCATTTGAAGGTTTGTCAATCGCGGACATCCTAAATGTTCCCTAGTTATGGATGCAAGTTGATGGTTGTAATGATGACTCGGGGTAAAATATATCGCTTTTGATATGTACCATGCCATGTAAACATTGCCGTCAACAGTCCTTGACGAATCATTTTCGATACCGTTTAAATGATGACGTTGATCCGTTCGAATGTTAAACAAGTCGTTAAGGAAAGGACGGTTTTAGTGGTATCAAATAAAATGGTAAGTTGCAGTTCATTGACGATTTGTCAAAGACCCCAAAACACTGTTTTTAGCCAATACGGTACCTGCTTGTCAGTATGTTGGAGAAAGTCATTAAACTACAAGATATGTAGAGAATAACGGGACAAGTTTTGAAACAGCATAGTTATGTGGTTGTTAAGGGTCGAAGTGAAAGGTCAGTGTAGGTCAAAGGTCAAGTTGGCCTAAATTGTGTGAAAATGTATGTCAGGAACAGCTCCTAGACTGCAGTAAGTCGGATCAAGTTCAAACTTGGTGGGTAGGTGCTTGACCATGTAACCTTGTGCCTGCGTGACTGATGACGTCATAGGTCTAAGGGTCAGAGGTAAAAAACAAACTAATGATTGGTTTTTAGCCGTTTATTGCTTATCAACATGTAGAAAAAAAGCATTAAAGCACATGATATGTAGAGAATGATGAGACAAATTTAAAATAGTGCAGATTAGGATTTAGGGTCGAGGACAACGGTCAATGGAGGTCAAATATCAATTTGGTCGAAATTCTGCGAAAAAATGTGTCGCGAACTCCTCCTTCACCGTAAGTCCGATCAAGTTCAAACTTGGCGGGAAGGTGCCTGACCATGTAACCTTGTGCCTGTGTGATTGATGACGTCATAGGTCTAAGCGTCAGAGGTCAAAGGTCGAAAAAACTAAACATTGGTTTTAGCCTTTTCTGCTTGTCAACATTGAGGAAAACATGATATGTAGAGAATGGTGAGACAAATACTAGAATATTTCTTTTTCTGGATGTTGAGGGTTACGTTGAAAGGACAACGTATAGGTCAGATATGAAATTGTCCCAAATTTGACGCTTTGCATGAAACAACATTTATGGTGGTGTTTTCTACTAAACTCTAAACTAAACTATACGTGAAAAACTGGATTCTAGCATATTTACAAACTAGATAGCAAACCAGATGAATTCAGAAAGTAACCCAACAATCATTTCCGTCATTGAGAAGATGAGATTTGCAACTCAATGGACTGTCCTCTTATTAATGGTTGTGCTAATCACATATAACAGAAATGAAAGTTCATCACTTGTGTTGATGTCACGTATACAACTAACTAGGGATCGAGTCTTTCGTTCATTCCGATCAATTATTTATAACAGTACCGCAATTTTTTTATATTTCTTGGAAAATTATTATATTTTTAAGTATGGATATTATTTTTCTTTTAATAGAATAGAAGTGAAAGGATAGTATAATATATAGGCAT
>KN882962.1:67017-79338 GCA_000934455.1 Apostichopus parvimensis
ACACCACGTGGATTTATGCTACATCACCAGATATTTGTCTTTATGGCTTGGGATGCTATTAAACAGATTGAATCTAAGTAACATCTAGGAAAAACGTGTCACGTTGTCATAAATATCGCCATCTGTAGGAAGATTTACGATGTATATTTATCAAATTCATATGCATGTACATGCAGCTCAATTTTCTTTTGATTAATAATATGTGTGCAAACCAACTATCGTTTTACTAAGTGTACAAAGAACTTATTCGTTTACCATATTAGATGTTAATGTATAGTGTTCATTTGAAATGATGCAAAAGGCGTTACAATTCATAACTGCAGGGTGATATAACCAACATTACGTAAATTGAAATAAGAAAAAGGGTACAATTGTTTCCTGCATTTGAGTGGTAACTGAATTTGAGAATTGGGGATCCGTTTGGGACCAGACTATCGCTATTTTTATTAGTTTAATTTTTATATTTTGGGTTCTAATTATCAAATTCTCACATAAAACGAATTTGAACAATTAAAGCAAAAAATGTGATTTTGAAAACCTGTTAAAATGTTTGAGTTTATATGTTTAAGTTAATAGTCATTGCAGTAAAATAAAAATTTGCTTTAATGATTTCCCCGATTATATAAGTAGGCTATTACACAAAAGTCTGACATTTTCCGCTATTTTTGTTTAAATTCACTCTGAATTCAGCTGAACCTGAGAAATCCCACGGATAGCAAAATTTTCATGAATGCCCTAAAAGCATTTACATTTAAATTTCAAATTATATACTTATTGGCTGTACTAAAACAACATAATTATAATTATAAAGTACGATTTGTAGCCAACTATATGATTAAACTAAAATCTAAACACTCGTTTTATACACAACAGTGTGATTTATATTGATGTAAAATTTGTTATCTCTCTCGAGGGCTTCTTACGTCGATAATTTTGTTTTTACTTCAATTATTATTCTTTGCGTTATGTTATAGACATATTGGAGCTGACTTATGATAAAGCGTTATCGCAATAAATAATTCATTACGTCTATTGGCTATAGTGACAATAGGAAAAATATGTCGAAACAAAGTTTTTCTGTTCAGCCTAGGATAGTAAGGGCAAGGTGGGTGGGGGAGGGGGAGGGTAGGTGGAGGGGAGGAGGAGGGGGAGGGGAGGAGGAGGAGGGGGAGGAGTGTGAGGCTTTAGAGGGTGAGAAGAGACATTTGGTGGTGACATCAGTCACAAAGTATACCTTATCTTTATTCTTGTAACCTAATTTACCAGCTCATTGAGACAGGGATGTTTTTTTCATCTTTTCTTGATGGTGTACTACTGTGTCTCTCGGTAACCCATAGTTATAATATGACAATTGTTGCCTTGTATAAGACACTCGTGGATTTACGGAATTTAGATCTCGAATCCTCTACGATTTAGTTCTATGATTTAACGTTTGCTATACTTTGGTTCCTTAGATAAAATCTGAAACAGCTCTCCTTCTAATCAGAGTCGGTATACACATTTTAGAACTATTCATGAAATAACAATTTGACCATTATCCAACCATTATCCAACGAACGCAACAATGACTTATAATTAATTATAACGCATGAGTGGATCACTCGATTTTCTATTAAGAGTAAAAGAATCTGTGGAGCAATACGCAGAAGAGAGAGGACTGCAGGAGAATTGAGATGTCATTACGGTATTAAATCAGTAATAACAACTTCATTTGACTCAATTGACGCGAATAAACAGCTTGGTGATAACAGAATTACCGACAGGTCATATAGTAACTGATAATTGCTGCACTTACCCACAATACTCAGTCACCCTGTAATGTACCAGGAACCATTATTTAAGATCAAAATTGGTCAACGCAAGTAAACTTGTTTATCCTCCTCTCAACATTGTGAGGTTTTGTAACCCAGCTATTCACACAATTACTTGAAAGTGATGGAGACGGCCCATTCATTCAGTTCGAGGTTATAGGATAGCCTTTCAAAATTTCTTTCGGCAAAATTGTCGAATAAATCTCTTCTTCGAAACGTACACTATGACGAATTGGGTGCACTGCCCCCCCCCCCCCCAATAACTGGCTTTTCTCTTTTCTTGACCGTTGCGGGTACTTAGGTAGGACCGACAAACGTTATTGTCAAACAAAATACACTCATATTCTCATGACTGGCAGCACAAAGATGGTGATGATCACCATTACCACCACCACCATCGTCGTCGTCGTCATCGTCATCATCGTCATCATCATGGCTACTTTGTTTATTTTACTTTTTCTGTCGTCTTGTGAAACACCATAATCTTAGAATATTCCTCCTATTTTGGTACAGTTAAAATCGGTCGTGAAGCAATCACATACCCGCAAGAACCGTTTTAAACTCAGAGGAATTCATTTTCATTTCACATATTACGACTGATGTCTTTTTCTCTTTTCCATAATATCTACCCTAACTCAGAGATTATAGTTAAAAGTATACCGCTTGTTTGACTAAAGAACATCAAGCATGCATTTAGAGGGGAAGCTATGGGCAACCAGAGAATTTATGTCGAAATTAATTAGCGACTGAAATAACACTCCGTAGTGTTCCATTCTTCATAAGATGTATGCTTCGAGGTAGACTTACAACGCGGACATTGTATAAACTGTCTTCATGTTATCCAGCTTGTTAAAGCTTTTGTCTATGAAGCATCAATCCGCAGTTTTCTTAGTAATAACAAATCAAAATAGATTTCATGGAGCTTAGTGGACCGCTCAATCTGAGAGGATTTATGAATCCAGTACTGGATAACATCATGTTCCACAAGTATGGAATGATGTGTTACACGGTGCAATTTAAAGCTACAGTCTATTTCCAGGAGAGATCATTTGAACGTAACAACAAGAGGCTTTTACTACCAATTTCATCTCAAAATCGTATTTCTAATTTCTAGATAATTTTTACTCTAATGATTCAAGAATGAGGGTCGACTCTTCATGAGTGTCCAAGCTAACCATTCATCAATAGTTGAATCATTTTCCCTCTTAACCCATTCATTAATAGAGGATTAATTTTCTCTCTTACCCCATTCATGAATAGAGGATTAATTTTCTCTCTTACCCCATTCATGAATAGAGGATTAATTTTCTCTATTACCCCTTTATCAATAGAGGATTAATTTTCACTCTTACCGTAGCTAGAAGATACTTTTGCCATTGTCTTGGAGCTAGGTTTGTTTGATGGACTCCTCTCTCAGGAGGTAGGAGGATTCACTAAGTTCTTATTCTTTAGACACTCATAAAAAGAAACTTTTGAATCTTTTGAATTCAGATTACATGCATCCTTTTAAGATATTTAGTTCCTTCCTATCTCCAGGTAATGACGATCATGGTGGGTGGTATATATGTGATGTCATAATCATCAATATTATTCATGACCCAGGTATTGACTCTCTTTTGGTACATTTGACAAGTTTGCTTTTGTTTTAAATAGTCTTCAATGGACCGAGCTTCAATCAAGTATTATTACTATTATTTTTCAATTGTTTACTTCATTTTGGAATGAATGAATGACATCTACATTTTATTAAGGTGATGACGTCATTTTCTTTCGGTTGCCAGAAACATTCACAAATTTTGCAAAGCAATTAAAATTACATAGCTATAAGGATATGATTCTGTCACATAGCCCCTTTTGTGAAAAATATAAATTTTTCCATGATTTGTTTTTACCCTGCAGGTTTACACAAATTTAACTTCATTGTGTGTTCCGAATGTTGATTCATGTGAGGCAGGCGATGTTACCATTGAAACGCAGCCATACAACATCTTTAAAACAAATGCAACTGGTTTATGAAAAGATCCTATTTCCATGGTCATAACATCAACCATAGATAGTATCCCCTTAAATGTAAACCTCCCTTCTCCTGTTCCTTCCGTGCAAGAGTTGTCTTGGAGGGTATATGTTCTAGTTAATATAAATATGCCATTCATGCCAGTCATTGTCCTACAACTATTAATGTAAATCTGTTTTCCGTTAGCCATCAGCTACATGCGAGCGAGACGTTAATCTTTTTTCACTTTGTGATATTTCTTATTTGAATTGTCAAGAACATTATGAGCACTCGAGCTCATCACATGAAAGTTGAGAGTAGAATCAATTGCAAACATTAAGATGAACAAAGTGCATTTATTGGGGTTTTCTTGATTCCTGTCTTAATGACTGAGACAGTTATACACAATATATATATTATCGGGGATCGAATGTTCTTAGATCTTACATTCATTTGAGAGATTGCAGCGTGAGATACTAAGGGTATCAACGATCAAACAGATTGGAGAAGCACTCTTATACATATTCTTGTGTCTCGAAGATTGATGATATATGTGTGTCTGAGTGTCGAAAGATATAAAGATGAAGACACAACTGAACAGAAATAACAAGGAGACATGTATTTTAGTTTGACTCAAAGGAGCTGACTCACTGCGTGTACCATTATAGTGCACTGTGTAATTCGTCCACTGTGGTTTCTCCCTCAGTTTGCATTGTAGAGTATTATTACTTAAAAAACTAAATTTATGACAGAATAAAACAATCGTAAATGGTACCGTTACCGACATAGGTATTGTGACTGTTTGCTTGTCGAGATTGCTACTTTATTTAATCACAACAAGCGGCTTGAAGTTCTAGTTGTTTATGCTGTTAGTATAATGGCTATGCCAATGGACACTCATTACAACATAACAGTAACATTACAGCATAACAGTAACAGTACAGCATAAGTGAAACTGGAAGTTTCTCCCTCTATAACATATGTAATCTTTGGTCTGGCCGCTTCAGTAAGAAAAGATTTACCCTTCATTAGAGAATGTTTGGTGTTAAGTATGCTCAAATTGACAAACAATTATAATTTGCTGATTTCACTTTCTACAAAGAGGGGCAAAAAAGAAAGAAATACATAAAACTCTGTAATAGTATATTAAAATACTTTTGAATACTTGTGTGGATCAAACAAGGAATTCCTTACCTTCTAACACAGGAGCAGATTATTTCCTCGTCTCTTGCTCGAGGTCTGTAAAAAGTTGACTTCCTCCAAACTGAAAGTAAATAGTTCTTCTGTAATGCTATAACTGCGTCCTAATGTTATCGTCTTTAACTAACGGCAAGTTTCAAAGGTTTCTGCTTCCGTACGCGTCATCAGATTCCTGAATGATCTCCAGTTAACAGTCCAAGGCCAAACAATAGGCGGCACAGTCGTCCAGCAAATCCGTGGGATTTATCAAATCAGTAGAGAAATAAAGTGTCACATGCTATATGAATATTCATGTGATCTTGACAACTCCTCTAACGTAGGCAGAGACGTCGCCTATCATGAACTATATTCATGAAGTCATAGCCAAAAGAAAAAAGATGATTTATTAAGCGATTATCGCTCTTCATTCCAACATTCCTGGTCCTTTTTGCATCAGTTTATATTCCCGCCTCATCGAGAAATAAGCCGTGAGTAGTAAGGCAATCTGTTTGGCTGTGAAATACCATCAATCAACTGAATTAATCTTCTTCTATACATTCAATGAACCATCAGCATGAGAAAGTAGTTTAGCAGTGTGGTCGCCGTCTGTGAACCAAACAACGATAAATGGACGACAGTATTTAAAAAAAATATCACTAATATTAACTGAGAAGCTGCAGGGATGGTCTCGATAATATGTTAGTCTCTATAGTATAACCAGGGGTCTCGTGTAGCATGACTTGAAGTGTACGGTGTCTTTGTTTCTAAGGGATTTAAATGATTAGCAATTAAATCTTTTACATTTGTTGACTGTCTGATTTTTGCGTTTCTTGTTTGTGTGCTTGGTCGAGTAAGTTTTACCATTTCACAGATTGTTAAAATATAATCAAGGGAAATAAATCAGGTGAAAACAAAATCAGCTGCAAATTTCACGAAGAAAACAAAACGTTAACCATGCATAGAGAGTAATTTGTTATTCTTTCGGGATCTGAAAATTTCACCTCTTCAATTATTTTTTTAATATAAGTAGTATTAAGAACAAACCAACTCAGAAAACAAACTGGAAGGCTTCACAATGTTAGATATTGTGTTCATTTCTGAAAACATTCATTGATTACCTTAATTTATGATGGTTTCTATGGATTATGAATATCAAATATCGCTAACTGGGAACCAAATGTTAACGCATAAACTTGGCTTAAAATTAGATTGAAAATATAAGTAAAGCATTGATTTTATGTCAATCAATCGATTATAAAAATGGAAAATAAGATTGTATGTAATATGCACGATAGGACGTCTAA
This sequence comes from Apostichopus parvimensis, assembly GCA_000934455.1. Taxonomy (NCBI): domain Eukaryota; kingdom Metazoa; phylum Echinodermata; class Holothuroidea; order Aspidochirotida; family Stichopodidae; genus Apostichopus; species Apostichopus parvimensis. The sequence continues at coordinate 73,305 of KN882962.1, forward strand.
AGATTGCTGTACTGTAAATTTCTCCCCATTGTGTTGATGACGTCACGATAAAACGTTAATGACAACGCTATCTATAGCTTTGCTGACAATGGCGACGCTGACAATGGCGACGCTGACAATGGCGACGCTGACAATAGCGAAGCTGACAACGGCGACGCTGGCAATGGCGACGCTGACAATGGCGGCGCTAACAATGCCGATTTTGACAATGGTGACGCTGAGAATAGCGACGCCGACAATGCCGACGCTAACAATGGCGACGCTAACTATGCCGACGCTGTCAATGGCAACTCTGGCAATGCCGACGCTGACAATGGCGAAACTGACCATGGAGACGCTGACAATGCCGATGCTGACAATGGCGACGCTAAAAATGCCGACGCTGACAATTGCGACGCTGATAATGCCGATTGTGACAATGGTGACGCTGGGAATAGCGAAGCTGAGAACAGCGACGCTGACAATGCCGACGCTGACAATGGTGACGCTAATAATGGCGACGCTAACTATGCCGACGCTGACAATGGCAACGCTTACAATGCCGACGCTGAAAATGGTGAAACTGACCATGGAGACGCTGACAATGCCGATGCTGACAATGGCGACGCTAAAAATGCCGACGCTGACAATGGCGACGCTAACAATGCCGATTATGACAATATCGACGCTGGGAATAGCGAAGCTGAGAATAACGACGCTGACATTGCCGACGCTGACAATGGCGACGCTAAAAATAGCGACGCTAACTATGCCGACGCTGTGAATGGCAACGCTGACAATGGCGAAGCTGACAATGGCGAAGCTGACAATGGAGACGCTAACAATGCCGACGCTGACAATGACGGCGCTAACAATGCCGATTATGACTATGGTGACGCTGAGAATAGCGACGCTGAAAATAGCGACGCTGACAATGCCGACGCTAACAATGCCGACACTGGCAACACCGACTCTAACAACTGTAAATGTCTGGAGACAATTGTTAATAATTACATACGACCAAAAAACGTAACATATCACTTTAATATATTAAGACAAACTTCGGAAAATTTTCTAGCAGACTAATTTCAATTTCTGGACAAATGCGAAACCCAAGAGCAGTGGACTACCACAATCACGTGCGCTTAATTTTGACGTCAAGCTGCTGAGGAAGGATATTAATACTCGATGTAATAAAGTTTGAGTGTGGTGCTCAACAGCTTAGCCATTGCAAAGGTCTGATTTCAAAGAGAAAGTAGACTCGTTCAAGTAATCTACCTTTAGGAACCGAATTTGGATGGGTTTATGATTAACGGTTTAGTTCTTCCAGTTCAAGTAGTTTTCATTAAACCGTCGTCCTTCAGAATTATTGCCTTTTTTTGTGAAATAAATTGCAGCTTTCTTTCAAAGGAAATAATTGTAAGTGCGACGAAAGAAGTCGGTATCTCTCTATATTATACAGATGAGAAGCAGTAAACGAATATTTGATGAATCTGTTTCTTATCAAAGTAAAAGTAATCGAAAGAAGTCGAGAAAGTAAAGTCGTAGGAAAACCAAATAAATAAAGGTCAGGCCTCACGGTGGTTACTGTTAAATGCGTGCTTGATTTGCGTGCCGACCTAACCTTTTTCTCATCCATGACAAATATAAGATCAGCGTTAGTTAGTTCGTATGTTAGCCTACATATGTATGTGTTTCTCATAATGTTCATTAGCTGTAACGTTACGCCCACAGCTTACAACCTCATACTTATGCATCTATACGGTATTAGGCTACCTTACACTTATATTCAATGAGAAAGTGTAAACTTGTTGTCAACTTGTGGGAATGTTAATTAAAACTGCGTTAGCAAAAGATAGAACAGACATGAAACCATTCGCATCAATATGTGATAGAATAGAGATACCTGTCTTCCGTCCTCACCCTACCACCAACCCATTCCCGTAACCCTCCTTTCTCCTCTCACCGTCTCCCTCCGTCCAGCCACCCCCCCCCCCAACCCATACCCTCATCTCTCCTCTACCACTCGCCCTCCGTCCAGCCCCTCCTCCCCAACACATGCCCATACCCCTCCTCTCTCTTCCCGTCTCCCTCCGTCCAGCCCCTCCGCCCACGCCGGCTTGCATTATATATATATACAGTTGGAACATCTGTTTTGATATGTTTTATCAAACGCTGTCCATGTGTTCCTTTGACGAATACATTGGCGACAGTTCTGTTAATCCAGAACCTTATTTACGATATTAATCTAAACCTAGACAGACATAGCCTGATGCACACAACGCAAATGTCAGGTATTAAATGTCTTCGCATTATACTGTTTATTGTGGTAATATGGTACGTTTTTAGTAAGCTTAGAGGTAGACAACACAGATATCAATCAGGAAGATATCATCAATTTCAAGGACAGAGCCTTTCAATAAAATAAGTCAAAAGTTCAGAAATTCAGTCAAGACGTGAAATTATGTTGCTAAGCTATTTTGTTGGGTCATTTCAAAGAAGTGAAAAACAAAATGATAATAGTTGTTTTGAAAGTTTCCTTACATGAAAGACCCTTCAAGAAGAATGAAAGAGACGAATGGGCCTTTTACTTAGAATAATATGACGTAATGCATAAATTTAGTCTTTCTTTCCATTGTCCATGAAAAATAGGAAAATTTGTGCGATTAAATATGGGTGTCAGTTGATAGGAAGTTTTCAAAATATCCATTTTGTTCTCAGAATATTCACCTGGTATTCACCATATGAAGTGCTGCATCTCTGCATGGAATGCTTCTTTAATGCTAAATTGATTGATGACGTCGGCTCTATGTTAATACTAATGTTATACCATTGTTTTTATAAATTGCAATAACTTAACCAAACTATCACTTTAGCTTCAACTTAGTGATCAACAGAAATTAAAGCACAATTTCCGTGATGTAAATGTATTGTAAAACATGTTGTTTTGAGGTCAAAAATATCTTCTTTGGCCTTTTTGAGTTTTGCGTTGTATCTTAGGAACTGACTCAGTGATGTCTGTATTAGCCACGTTAACTATATGTGTTAACTATATGTGTTAACTATATGTGTTAACTATATGTGTTAACCATATGTGTTAACCATATGTGTTAACCATATGAGTTAACTAAGACCCTCAGCTATTTAAGAGTTATTTCTCACAAATAAAAATGTTTTTAAAATACAAATCGAAGTGATAGCAGTTTTTTCACATATTTTACCAATTTTGTAGCATATTGTACCTATTTTTTGACGAATATTACCTATTTTTTGGACGTAATTTACCTATTTTTGTACCTAAAGTCACCTCAGGTTAAGCTCACAACAGTCCTGCTGAAACATTTCCATGTTATTGACTATAATCAAACGTCTGTGACATTATTTATTACTGCCTGTTTAAGTTTAGATTTTATGAATATGATGAAACCATAAAACTAAGCATATACATAAATGTATAAAAAATCATTTTCGTTGTTATTACACAAACAATTTTCTATAAATGTCCTGCCGAATTGGCAAAAAAATCACTGCAGAGATTTATGAAAAATTCTTAATATTGAGGCAATATATATTGATATTGCTTTCTCGTCGGATGATTTATTGTCAAGTCTCAATCGACATATTGAAGTCTAAGTTGTATTATATGCGACCCGCTGACTAATGAACGTGTCAAAATTCAAATTGAGCCTTGGTAACCATAACTTAATTGTCTAATTCGTTGTCTACATGCTTAACGATCCCAAACCCGTGTTTACCGTAGGAACGCTTGGTCAAAATCATGTTAAATATTAGTACAGCAAGTTTGTTTTACCACCAACAGTTCCCCTTTTGCAAAATCTTCAACTAAGAGATCTGCCATCAGGTATTGAAACTGGAGACAAAAAAATACGCCGCGAATCTTCTTTTTTTCATACTTTTTGTTTCATTTGAATTCTCTGTGATTGATAAGATTGTCAGTTTGCCCTCTAACGAAAACGATACAACAACGTAATATCGTATAGTATAATATAAATATACTGGGATAAAAATATGATTGATCATGTGAGCAAAGAAAAGTCTGAATCAACATCCGGTATATAATATCAAGACGCTTGTCGCTTCCTGTTTGTCGGTCTATATGCATTGGTTGATTTTGGGATGGAAATTCTGTAACATTCAAACATGTTTGTATGATTCCTAAGTATGGTGGATATGTCATTTGACTAAGGAAGGGTGTTTAAAAAAGAAACTACCTCTTAGGAGAAGCTAGAAGTTGCGGCGGACCCGGGGAGTTTGGTATCATTTCGTTAACTTTGTATATTGATGAGCGCTTACTTATACAACTGGTTGATATATTGATTAATCGATTGTCCATAAAGAAGAAACATAACACAACTTCGTGAAATCTTCCTTTGATCAATTGGTTGCTTTATTTTACTAGAATATTCATCGAGAGCACTGTTTGCTCTCAAGACCTTGTAACCGCTTCTGCATCCCTCTGACCAGGTCAAAGGTTATTAGAGGTTATAGCTACTTGCTGCTTCATATTGTTTGTTTCATAATCGTTCAAAAATTGATCAAAAATCTTCAAAGTCTCCTGTAATATGCAATAAACATTTAATAACAGTATTCACAGTAAAAAACGTGGAGTTGATTTATTTCTTATTATCGAGGTATACTCGCCATATTTTGTCCTATTATTATGCACTACGTGTCACTTAACAATTAATCAAACTTATACAAGACAGCGGAGATGCTGTAGGGCTACAAAGGACAACCTTTATCAAGAAACCATGAAAATAATAATCGACCAGTCAGTTTAATATCCGTACGTACGACATCACACATTACTGGTGTTCGGTTCACGAAATTATGATTTCATTAGAAATCCCATCGCGAATAATGAGCAACTGATTTCAGGAGTGGACTGTAGCTGAAATAAAACATAATGAGAATAAGCCTCAACTCTGGATAGGTAGAACTATATAAATTTGTAATCGAGCTGTACCGTGCATGTCAAATTTATTTCGGCAAATAAAATAAGCGCTATTGATTTCTTGTACGTTTTTAAACGTTCTGGTCGAAATTAATTCGGAGATTTTAGTCAGTTTTAGAACAATGGTTATAACCTAGCTTATACATAAGATGGGTATATCGGTATTACCCATGACGTCATGCATGGAATACTTATGATATAGTAATGTCAACGATTATAAGTGACGTTAAAAGGTAAGCGTAACATAGTATCGTAAGAGTGTGGACGTAAACAGGTAAATTTGTGTAGTGTATACTTTATATTCTTGTTATCGGCACATTTGAACACTTTTTCTGTGCGATATTAGGACATTATGATTGAGTCATATCGGACTCCTTTTTTTAGTCTGTTTTTTTCTCCGTTAAATTGCTAGGATCGTCAATTTATCTTACAGGTCGTGGAAGGTGAACAAAGACGGAATTTTGATCATAATTAATAATTTATTCATCGTATTGTATTCATTATTACTTTAAAAGTATATGAACGATAAGAACGTGCGTTCGTCAAAGAAGAGTGGAATTTAAAACAGACAGAAATATGTAACAGATCGCCAATAGTGCCGTCTGTGGCGGTTTTCCGCTGCGGCATTTCTTTGAAGTGTCACGTGATCTAGTACATTGGAAATCTATAATTTTCTATAAATTTATGAGTTCCTCATTGATATCGTAAAGTCACAGAAGTAACACTGCATTTTTATTTTTTTCTGGTGAAAGACGAAACTCAAAGCTACTTAAAATGCCAAAGCATTAAGTAAAAATGAGAATGAAACTGTAAATACGGGAGCATTAACTAATTCTCTATTATTATTAAATTTAAATTTAAAATAAAATAAAACAAAAACTGTTAGCAAACTGCTTATCCACTAAAGAGCCTGTGTAAGGTCATGTCTAATAGTAAGTAGGGCTTAACGTTCGATCTAAGCAGGATCTTCTTCAGAGGCTGAATGACAAGTAACAGAAAATACAAGGGACAAAATACAAGTACCGAATACAGATAACAATCTATCTTTTCTCGAGTAACACATTCTTTGTAAGTATTCGT
>KN882962.1:97772-108150 GCA_000934455.1 Apostichopus parvimensis
GTGGGCCGCTAGACTGTGACAGGGAGACAGGGGTGGTTCATGCCCTCAGTTCCACCCCAACAGTTTGGTGAAAAACTTCAAATGTTCCCCCTTTCCTTAATTATATTAAGTGGCCTTTTTATTAATGGAAAATACCCCTTTTCCATTAACATAGCGAAAATTGGCCTTCTTGTTACAGACGCAGTACCTTGTATAGTTAAGAAATGAAGAAAATGTTACTAGAAAGTGCTCTTTCGTTGTCACTAAAAAAGTAATTTAAAATTTTCTTTTTTGCATGATTTGACTTGATACTTTTGTAACCTGCAAGATGTTCTACCGCAACATGGAGAATCTTTTTTTTTTATGGAATGCATAGTCGCACATACGTAAACAATGCCATCTGCGGCCGATGTTAACGACCGTGTGTCTTTGTGACACACCATTATCGTCACATTTTTACAGCATATGACCTAGTTAGAAGCTATACAGGGCGATGACAGATTAAAGCACAATCAAGGGCTCGTTTTCTTTCGAATACAAGTAGATTAATTTACAACAGGAATCGGTCAAACTTACCCATAGCTTTGTCTGAATTGAAAATAAGCAAATGTTCTTTACAAAATGACGATTTGTTCTGATTTATCGATTTCCTCTGTAGCGCCATCGTTTTTGTTTCCAGAGCAGGATTGGTTAGTAATGACTGGAACAATCACTCGTTGGACTGTTCGTTTTTTGTATGTTTTTTTTGGGGGGGGGGGGGGGGGGGGGGGGAAGCTCGTAGCATTAGATGCATTCCTGCATAAATTGTTCGTCCCACTAAAGGTACCGTATCAATCTCGTTTTGGCAACCTCGTATAGTTTTCATTTCAGCCATCTGTCTGGTTGCTGGCTCAAGTGTTTAGTACATAAACCCGATATGAGATTCCTATTGTATCGTACTATAAGGCATTACACTGTTTCTCACTGAAGCCTCGCCAACATTAAATGCCGTAACAACTTACAGCAGACATTGTTAATGAAGCGAGGATCCTTGATGGAACGTATATTGTGCATCAATGTTACCGTAATCAGCATAGGTGTCACGGTCTTGCTCTTTCGAAACTTGCATCAAAATCTATAGTGCATCCGCACGCTATTTACGTCAAATCTCTGCGACACACAATGCAATAACATTTTATCAGTGTACTGAACATTGATTTGTTCGTTGGTTTTCTCGCTGTGGGGATGGGGAGGTGAGGCGGGGGGGGGGGTGAGCTCTCCACTGGGGCTCCATTGTTTCTACATCTCTATCACCTCTGTCCCTGGTCTGCGTAATAATTCACCTACATCAATCCGTAAGTTATTTGTAAGATTCAAGAGGCAACAGACATGTTTACTAATATGACGTAGACATACGGGGGGGGGGGAAGGGGAAGGAGGGGGACAGTGAAGAGGTTAAAACAGCAGAAAATGTAGACATTGTAAGTTTGTAACATTCTTAGAGGTAATCAAACTGACTGGTGCACGTGGTAACCCACAAGGCAACACTAACACAATGTTAATAAGCGTATAGCAAGAACACCTGCCGATTCAACATTAACACCCGTAAGCAGATCTCCTTCTTCTTCGTCTTATTTGTACAGATTCTTGGCTTTTTGCTTCAAGTGATTGATTTCAAAATCTGTGTTTGTAGACGTGCCTGGCTAGACCGATTCGCATCGTGTAAAATATTGATGTGACGTATCAATGCGTATGCTGAATACACTCACGGCTGTTATGAATGTACAGCGAAACAGCTGCAGGAAAAAAATACGAATCGTTATTCGCCGCAACTTATTATAAGGGATCTTTCTTCGTTTGATAAAATGTGTAACATTGTAAAATACGTCATTTTTTCCCTTTCTTTCCCCCTATTTCTTTGGTCTTTTGATATTGGTTATGATCCAGGCACCTTTGTTCTGTTCCCTTCAATTATCGTATAATCCAAACATGTGCAATAACAATCGATTTTGATAATTTACGTGGTGAAAGGCTTAAGTTCTAAAGAGGGCAGTATGCATCAATAATTTAGGCATGTGTTCTAACGTTTGATACAACTTGTACAAGGAAACAGTGAGACAGAGGTGGGGAGGGGGTGGGGGGGGGGGTGGGGAGTCCTGCTTCAGAGTAATAGACAACCAGGAGGGTCCCGGTGGCAACGGTGTAGTTGAAGCCCTCACCCATAACGATGGGGGGGGGGGGTGGCGGTGTTAGTATTCTTCCGCAGAAAATGACACTTTTATTGCTCATTCGTAGGAATGTTTAGGATAATAACCATAAATACAAACAATGTTTTGCTTTTACTTTTTTGTGGATAATAAAAGGGGGGTGAGAGATGTGTACCCCCCCCCCCACCCGCAGACTATTTAGATGAAATGAAGCCGAATGTTCAACTGCCATATTATTAGGTAAAGGACTCCATCAGTAAGTTATATAATAGATCGGATACTGGCCTAGTTTCTTCAACAAATAGTCTCTGAGCCTTTACTTAGCAATCACTTAAATGAATTTCCCATACATAAGGCTCAGCGACGTCAGCAATACAGAGTATAGGAATCTCTTAATTACTGTTTACAATCTATAAAAGGCTTATCAAAATAGGATACAAAGTAAACAATTGAAATAAGTCCCAACGAATACACTTAGATTATGCAAGATTTAATGAAGCCTCTGGTTTAGTATTTGTGGGATCTTAAAGGGGCAATGCTATTCCTTTCCGCGTAAGCATATTCGCAAGAAAGCAACATAGTGCTATAGACTGTGTGTTCATATTCACGGAACGCCGAAAAGGCAAGTAGCTTTGCAAGGCGAAATTGATAATAGATATCATAAAACTGGACAGGACCTCTATAGATTATGGTTGTTCATGACCTAAAGTATTACAAGTGTATATAGTAGCACCAACGTATTTGAGAAAACACATGTAATATAAATATTTCGATTGAAACAAGAATGTAGGTTTAATGAATAACGTTAATTAAAGTAGATTAACCAGTAGCAACCAGCGCAGTTTTGAGCTTGTCTTTGAGAGTTTCGTAGATTTTGTTTAACTCACGATGAAGATTTCAAACAAGTTAATTCCTGATTCAAAGATTCGTCGGTTTATTGTTTTCAATTCATACCTTGTTTGCTCTGTTATTTATTTGCTTATCATTTTCTACCAGGAAGTTCAATTTACAAACAGATTGATCGCAGTTTCAAATATTAAAATATTAAAGCATGTTTTCCCCGTCAGCTGTTTACGTCAATACTTAAAGATAAAATCAAGTGAAAACAAGACCTTTGATGAATTTGAACAATTCTGAAATATATCTGAGATTAATGGCGTCAAGATTTTATCACTTCCAAGACAAAAATAACCCTTTCGGTTAATATAAAATAATGAAATTCCAATGTTTTTTATTCGTTTATTTGTCTGGTCTTCTTCATGTATCGTGGGCGACTCATTTCTCGTGTCTATTTGCTAATGCAAATAAATGACATAAGTTATCCTTCAAACAGCCAGTTCGATTCATTAGCAAGGATAAAATCGGCTACAAAGTCCCGGCTGCATGTTGCATCGTAAAAATACCCCATCGTTGATCCAAGAGGAAATCCTGCCAATTTTGAATTAAATGAAACAATCGCCTTAATGGAGTAAGAGAGTTTAACCAAGCCAACACATTTTGTGCAATGAAGCTGACCAGATTTGTGTTTAATAACTGTGAATAATTTAAAGATTTTACGGAGCATCGTGGAACAAACATCTTATTATACTTTAGAATTATTACTGTGGCCTTCTGAATAATAAGGACGTTAACCAAAAACACAGAAAACTTTGATAATTCAGTGACAAAACTATCCATGCTTGCGTGAATACACCAAATTCGAAAACGCTTTCTGTTTTCTTTCATTTCCTTATGGGTTGATAATCAAATCTGCCACAAAATGTCAATCAGTGTTGCATTAAATCACTGCATAATCGCGGAAGAAGCGTTTGTTATAGATCTAAAAACACGCCTTAATATGTAATTCTGTAATAAACTAACAACACGCAATTTAACAGTTTACGTCATTCTTCGGTCTTTATCATCTGTTTTGTTTTTAAAATCTGTTTTCCATCGTGTGTCCTTTTGCTGCAATTTTCTGTCGATTTGGTGCAAATTATCTGACAACAAATGAAGTCACTGCATGCTAGATCTTTATAAGTGTTTTTGTTTGAAAGAAGGTCTAATTTATGGACAGTGCATTAGATTGAATACTCAATCTAAGTAAGTATAAGCTTTAAATCTGATGGCTTGGGATGTTGACCTTACAGGCTAAAACTATAGCTTGAGTCGATTAGTTTAAATCTAATGAGATTAACCTCTAATTATATATATATATATATACAAACATACATACAATAGTCAAAATTATGAAGGAATCTTCTTCTTTTTAAATTTTAAAGAAAACTAGTTGAAGTTAGTGAATCAAATATGTCGCACAATAAAGCCATCGTCTGTCAACAGCATCGTCATAGACCCACGGCCCGCTCTCTCATAAACCATCCCGCACCCCACGGGGCAACCCTCCGCCGAATTCATGTAAGGAAACTGATTAGAAATGGTTTATTTTTAACCTTCTGAGACGGAAAAGCATCTTAAACGTTTCGGAACTGCGCCCCTGATATTCGACGTGATATTGTCACATCTCAGTTCAGGTGACTTGGTTAGAGCATTCCGTCGTTTTTTGATTATTTGACGTAAAATGTTCTTGTAACTTCACGTAAAACCACACATTATCAATCATTTTTGATTACTTTCATATTAATCACTACGTAAAATATTGCATAATATATTTAGGAAGCTGAAATTAAACCGACGTTGAGTACCGTACCTCCCACTGCAGCATTGGTACTTGCTATCCCTCAACTGATCTGATTTATCGGTCTGTGCTAGACGCCGCAGTCCAGCCACTTTGAATAATGAAACTCAGTCGATGAAATATTGAGTATGTAATTGTATTAGGCTCGCTGACATATAAAGGAGCGGTGTTTATCAAAGTTTATGTTTAATTATACTAAAAGCCATCCTTTAAATAGTACAACATGCATTCATGTATTATTATTATTATTATCAGTCGTTGCTTCATATCCACTGAGTGATTCGATGTAATGATACCATGCACTACCAAATGCATAGAGGGAAATGCTTGGTTAATGGGCCGTACTGTCCAGGAATTGATATGATAGCAAGGTAGCCGTTAGTATTAATAAACCGGATCCTAGCATATATGTATTAACGGATGCTTAACCACGGTTCGCTCAAGTTCATATTTCTTTTCACGCACCGCTATCTTTGTATATTTTTTCACCAGCTTGTCAATCCGTCCGCGGGCAATACTTACATTTTAATCATTCCTTGTTTACTTTACCTAATCGAGCTGAAATTCGCCAGTGCAAGTTAATTCGTTGCCTGCGTTTCGACGTGAGCCTGCAATGGACTTGTACTACAGATGCATAACTTAACAGGCTATAATATGTACTATCAAATCACCACGGATAGTTACCGTATTTCTTCTACCCCTCCCCCTCCCCATCCTCCACCTACCACTCCCCAATCTCAGAAAGAGAGAGAGAAAGCGAAATCCCAAACTGTGACAGCTATTCATCTCAGCTATATTCTTGCGTTGTGCTATATGTTTGTAATATTTCGAACATTTGTACAGCAATTGGACCCTCTTCCCTCCCTACCTCCCCCCTCCCTTTGTTAATTTCAAATTTAACGCAACACCATATACTGTAACCCAATTGAACCACGTTTCAAGGTAATGTTAAAAATGTTCAGACCAAACATTCGAAATTTTAAGCTACACAAGTCTAAGTCAAAACTAAGAATCTTTGTTCTTGGCTGGAAGGATCCTTACATCCTACCAGTATTATGGCCCGCACAGTTTCCAAAGCCTCCATGTGTGGTACACTACAGACTATATTTCACCTGGTCCAAAACATGAAATTTGTCAATTTGGCATAGCTTATCTTGTACATGTATAGCAATTCCCCACCCACCCCCTCACCCTTCCCCGCACCCCGTTAAGTCCAAAATCAATTTGCACCACAAACATATTAATAGCGCTTTCTGTTGTGAAACAAACAGTGAACCTATCGATGCATTGAACCTTCACTGCGATACCAATAAGACAAATCCTTAAGAATGTCCTTTGTGGTCATTTATTTAATAACAGTGTGACGTCACGGTACTTTGTAAAACACAAACAGCTACATTACAAACTTATATTAGCAGCAAATTGCCTTATTGCAACTGACCTAAACATACCTTTAAACAACATTCATATGGCATCATGAAGACGATTGTTTTTAATTCCCATGTTCCATAATATATATTTCATTATGTTATCTTCTCGAAAATTTTATTGCAATTTGACTAAATTGTACATTGAATCTTTATAAGACCATAAGATAAAATCTATTTATAGCATTCACAGCGTATAATTATGACCAAGCATATAGACCCTACAGCCCTGTTTGTTATCATCACGTGACATAAATTGATGGTCCTGTTAAGTAATTCGTTCACCTATCCATCGACGCTGCTAAGATAACTTCAAGTGGAATACAAACACACAAATATACGTTCATACGGCTGTAAATTAAGAAATTGACTGTTGGTATATAATAAACGCTTGTATTATTTCGGACACTCCTGAAGTAAATACTTATTAGACCACGAAGTTGAATCCTGACACATTGTGTATCCTACCATTGGTGTTATTTTGTTGTGTTTTATTGCTATCTGCATGCACACGTACCTTACATAGCAATGGTACAGGTCTATGGCGTAAGAACGACGGGTTCCTTCTTGTCAAGGAAACCGTGGAACAATGAAACTGCTACATCATTGGCTGGCAGAATGAGGGGTTGCGGAGGGTGGGGGTTGGGGGGGGGGGGGGGGGGGGGTTGGGGATGGGATCAAGAGGAATGGTGGGAAGGGTGCGGCACTATTCATGGTAGCGTGTCCTCACCTGTGTAGGCATATACCTATGGTGTATTTCATGCTTCCTTTGAGGTAACATGGTATACTTCAGAAGAGAGAGAGGGAGGAGGGGAGGGGAAGGGGGGGGGATGCGAGGAAAAATTTGGGCCGGGAAATGCCCTTAATAACAGCCAATGGAGCTACCTCATACGAAAACGTCTAGCATTTTATGATTCGTGTAAACCCGTCGTAACGTTATATCGGCCACATATATAAGCTGGCTATTTAGTTACATGCCGATAAAAATAAAAATATTCAATATTGCGGACACATATACAAGGTAAGGCCGGTCAAAATACCTACATTTGAAATATTCTGGTATTTCAATAAAATAAATAGATTATCTGAACTGGTCCCCTGCTCCATACCATTCCTGTAAAAGTACGTTCATACTATGAACAGTGACAATTAAATTGTACTTTCGTCCCGAGTGAGCTAATGTGGACGTCCTTGTTTAAATCAATAGGTTTCAATATTATATAACTAAATCAACATAGCGGGAACATACATATACAGATACACAGACATTCCGGTTACCTCGCGTTATTCAAAAATACATATTTCTGAAAATCTAGATCAATAAAGAAAATAAGTTGTAAAACAAATCAGTCTAATAAATATTTATTCTTTAATGAAAAGAAATGGATTTCTAGATTGTTCATTTTATATTTCAATTTCTCTCTCTTGTGTGATTCTTATTCTTATTCATTTTTCTTTTGAGATCTTGATTTGATTTTATCACATTTTAATCCAACGCAAGGTCACATTTTCTCACATGGGAGAAACAGTTACCACACTTGACATTGTCCACGGACTTGGGCGGTACTAGACACGTTTCGAAATCTCCCAAGAGAGCACGTTTAGAGAATTTGGAGGTGAAAACAGGAAGACCAAAATGGAAATCTTTTCTTAACTTACTGAACCCACTCTCTCAAGTTTCCGAAGGACACTAACGCTGTATTTATAAAACGCTCTGAAATAATGGACATGAATTTCCGAGTAGAGACGTTAGGGTGTCTGTGTGTGTTTATGTTTTTAAATCCTTTGAGTCATGTCCGGATTAAGGAGATGCTGTTACGTCACTTGCTAAAAGAAAATAATTGAATAATATTTCGTAAAAATTAAAAAGTTCGAGTATTGGAAACTCCCTCAGTTTCATGAATTGAAAGTTCGGTTTCATTGATTAACTTCCGGTATTTTAAAATGCTTCATGTATCGGCTTTGTCATACGTATAGCAGTTCTGTGATCGTACAGGTTAAGCCGATTCAAGTGGAATGCTGTGCGGAAAAAGTTTGTTTATCAGCATTTTGAAACGTCACTAGCTGCCCAGGTGTTTTATTGACTTAATCCCAGAAAGCATTCAAAGTTGCATTTGTTTTGCCTGGCTAAGATTTGACTACACTTAAAGGCATGCCCCCTTCTGCCAGCTGTCCCATCGACTCCGGTGATTGGTGGATTCTTATGTTGACGTATCTATACGTCATGCGGCATATGATTAAAGTGTTTTCGGTTACACATAGCATACATCTCATACGAACTACGTATATTTGCAAGAAGTACGATCTTTAGGGCTTTGGTTTAATGAGAAGTACTTTTATGTCAATTGTTAAAAATTATGCCCCCACCCCTCCCTTCCCTATCAACTAACCCCTACTTACCAATTTATTTTTTTCACCTCTGTTCCCTTCTTAAACCTTCTTTGAGTTCATTTTCGGCTACATTATCTATATGGTTCACACTCTGTTATTACTGTAATCTCAATTTTTATTTATTTTAACAAGGAACTGTGAGAGCAATTTCAATCATCTTAAAAATAAAGTTTGGCTCAAACCGGAAGTAGAAACACCATTTAAACTTATTACTCGGCGGATGCAAAGAAGACATATTAGTTTCACTTTGGTTTTCCGTTACGGCAGTCAGACACCAGCGGCAAAGTATATATACTATAAGTCTTGCGGTAGGTTAATGCTGATATGCACAGTATCGTTAAAATCCACCTGCTTGAGCTTCCTTAGGTTATAATAATAATAGATCCATAATTTACCGGTCATGGGATCCTCTCAGTCAAGTTAGAAAAGTCGATTTGCTGTTCAAGAACCGAATGTTAGAAACATTTCGGAAACAATCCAACAAGTTACATGGTATTGGCTAGTCTAGGAGAGTAACAAACTCCACTCAATTCTTATACACAAAGTAACCTAGTTACACCTGTTATGATATAGATTTTAAATCAGCTTGTTTTTACCCTATTGCTATTACAATGATACCGCCCAATTTATGTTAATACAACAGTAAGCTACTAAGGTAGATTTCGTGTAAGGATTTCAATAATCTTGTTGTAACACTATCGATAAAAAACAACGATATATACATCTTCTTTATCTGCATAGTCTGCTGCTTTAAAGTCTGATATATATAATTGTCTAAGCGGAAGTGACGTAAGTAATAACTCGTTGCGACCATAAGGTCACTAGCTTGTACCGACAAACTTGTAACTAGAACGTACTTCTTCACCGGGACCCCGCAATTACAGAAAATAATGAAAAATGTGTGCTAATTGCATCATTAAGACGTTGGGGAAAAACAAAGAAGAACATAGTCAGCAGTGTTTTGCACAGAAGACTGTACTAGTACTTTGAATCAACCTTTTATACGAATTCCAATCAAAGTTATTAGACTCGGTTTTCTGTTATTTGGGCAGGCAGTACCAGTACTTTTTTGAGCACATTTTTCTTGGTTGGGTTTTAGTTTGACGTCACTGCAATCATATCGTGTAACATTCACACATGTGTGTAACTGGACAGCTCTTCAATGTAACATAGAGTGTACTGTATATATATAGAGTGTTATAGAGTACTCCGTTTAAGATAACAATTATTTTGAGTGTTCATAATTAGCGAGGCGTGAACCGATTAGTCCAATACAAAAGATGTTTTGTCCCTCAAATTTAACATAGCACCAGTTGAAACAATGCTAATACCACTCTATATCACTTTATACAGTATACTATATGCCACTTTTTATACTGTCATCGATATAAAAAAGGTACATTATTTTTATGAAAACCAGTCAACTGATTGGTTGTTCTAAACACCACATTAGTATATTGTTGTGTAGCAATTTTCAAAGCCAATTACAGCTGTAATAAGTGTGAGAAAACGGATCGTAAACGGGCTATAGACCTATACTTGAGGTAAATACTTAATGGTCTAATGACTTATTTTATTGGGATTTGTGTAACAAGAGCAACCATGCAGAATTTTTCGCCTGGATGAGTTAACATCTGTGTACGGATGGCAACTATTTCGAGAATAACATAAATAAATTATAGGAAAAGGGCATATAGATATAACAAAGGGATCGAATC
>KN882962.1:126277-148127 GCA_000934455.1 Apostichopus parvimensis
CCTCACCTGTAACTCCAGCCAGCTGGGAGGCTGGTTACGGGTGCCGTTATTCAGGGTCCTTCGTAACCGTTCCTCGCAGTATGGAGCGTAGCCTGGCGGACCGCCTCTGATGAAAGCCTTCAGATACTTGACAAACTGCTCCAGAAAAGTATTCGATACAAAGAAATTAAGTTTAAATTAGCACATAGTGTGTAATATGCTGGCTAGGCCAATCATGCCTTCCAAGACTCACTGTGTCGCTCAAAAGGGCGTCCAAGCATCCAATACAAAATGTTACCCCTTCTACACTGAACCAGTTAATAAATTACCAAATTCTGGTAAAAATGCATCAACTCAATAAGAAACTATAACATGGTTTTAAGGATATCTGAAGATAAAGACTATCTTTATTTATAAACCAGAAGGCCCTATGGCTTAGTGATTCCTCGTCAGAAGATACCACAAATATTGAAAAAAAAAGAAAAAAGTCAGATCACCAACATCTTTAAGCCCTACTGACTGACGTATTTTAGTTGTTGTTCTAACCTTGTCCGTTGGTCCGAAACATCCAACGCAGAGGGAAAGCAGAATCCATCCTCGGGCATGGCTACTCTTTGATGGATTCTGAGTTAACTGCTTGCAGATCATACAATAGATCTCGTCTCTGAAGAAGAAAAAAAAGAGGAAAAAAAAAACAGTTTTCACTTTGGTCTTAATTGATCAAAATTCACATTCTGCGAGAACAGATTCTGCTACTACAACAAAATACATAGCTTGCATTTGACTAGGCCACTTCTAAATTTCCCCCTGCAATTTATGGGGAATGGGGTGGGTCAGCAGGGGGGAAGGTAGGGCAAGAGTATTGCTGTACGCTTCAAAAGCGTACAATACCTGTGCTTCCCAAATAAAAGCTTGTGGTTATTCATTTCATGACAATTGTGTTCAAATCACAAACCAAATGGTTTCTGCAGTGATTTCTCTCAAATAGTGTTTTTCGTTGTTTGGTCCCTTACAAAAGAAGGGACCGATGCAAGAATGAAATGGACTTGTTGCATTTCTGAGAGTATTTAAACATCTGCAGTGACATCGATACAGCAACAAAAGGTAACAATACACTCTATATTCACGTTACCCGCACACAGACGTTACGTTTACAAAACACGATCCTTGTTTTCAAACTCTTGATCAGATATTTTCGCCGCAAAAGTTTTCACCTGAGACTTGGTCTGAGGATACCGTGACCGATGATGAAGTGGAGTTTCTCCAGGTTAGAGGTCGGCCTGTCAATCAGCATGCTGTTCTCCGTGTCCACCTCCTCTCCCTCTCGCAGGCTCCTCGCAACCTCTTGAGCAATTTTGGATTTCTTCTTCAACGTCATGTTGACTAGCTTTCGTCTAAGGGTGTTCTTCTTACGGGTCGATCCTGTTGAGTTGGTTACCTAGAATGGCAAAATTCATTCCACGACAGATTGCTTATTCAAATTTGGTTTTTTGTAAAGAACTTTCAAGAATCAGTGATATTTTTAAACTAAGCAAAGTATCTTTTATTTATATATATTGTGGAGGGGGTGGGGGGGGGGGGGGTAAGGTTTATTTAATTTCGACGTGATGTCTGCTGTGTACAGTATAAAACATTTGTTCAACAAGTACTGGGTTAACTAGGCACCGAAACAACTTTGGTCAAATTTGAATACTATTACTTGGTTAAAATATCATTGGCCAATGTGGTTTGATCTAATATACTGACCACTTTATTTGGTCGAAATGACCAAAGTATGGTTAATTTTTTACCCTATTGTTTGGTTCCAGCTTCGACCCATCATTTGTTGTTGGTTTAAATTATAATTAAAATAAAAATAAAAATAAATATAAAATAAAACTGTTAGCAAACTGCTTATCCACTAGAGAGCCTGTGTATGAGAATGTGTAAAAGTAAGTTGGCCTGACGTTTCGATCCTAGCAGGATCTTCTTCAAAGGCTAAATGACAAGTATATAGTAACAGAAGGGACAAAAACACGCACAGAATACAGACAGGTTAATAAGCATGGTGAACACAAAGAGATAGATGTAAGGGGATTAGTAAATTATAATTAACAAGAATCAGTTATTAATGAAGACAAAAGACAATTGTTACGTGCTGGTTTGTGGCCGGATTTATTTGGTGTTTGCAGAAACACTTCTCCCTCCTAGAGTAAAATAAATATGTAGCTGCATGTATTTCACTAATAACTATATGATATCATAATCTGTAAACACTGTAGCTAGCCTATCAAAGGTTGCAAGAACTATATTTAAAGTTACAATGAAATGAAATGAAGTTGCATAAAGATATAATAAAAGTCCTGATAAAATTAGGTAGCCTTAACATCCAGGTGACATACACACAACATTAAACTGCATGAAATTCTCATAAACTTCCATTTTAAATCTTACAAAAGACTAAATAACATTATATAAGCTTGGAGCTGAATAGTCAACAGCTGGTCCCTCGCCAATAAAAACCAGACGGAAACCCCTCTCAGTGGGGAACATAATGCTTGCTACACATGAACTGATTCATTAATATTCATGAGATGGGAACCAAAAACAATAGGGCGCATCTACTCATCATAGGGCATCAAACTACCAAGTATGTCTTTGATTCAACTTGTTCTTGTTGAAATACTGTGTTTATAAGCTGTTTTCGACGATTTCTCATAAAGCCCCACCCATCAGGAATATTAATGAGGTAAAATTGTTGTTGCAAAGAACATGTACTTGCTATGTACTTACATCACAATACCAAGAAGGAACATTCTGTTGAGGAGATATTGACATTTTACACACACATACACACAGACACACGCCAGCACAAGGCTATATAGGAATCCTTTTTTGTATCAGTAACTTGGTGATCATCCCTACACCCGCCCAATCCCGAACCAACCCCTACCCCACCCCCACCCCACCCTCGCACAATCGCATGTGCCTACAGTGAGGTACACAGCCATTTTACTCGGGCTTCAATCGATATAAAATAGGATTAGGCTAAATACATACATACATGTGTTACTAATGGGTACCATAACATGTAAAATGACCTTTAAGTTGAAATAAAGTGCATGTAACTTTGTAATAAGTTGATACACATGCATGGTACATATTATATGAGAAAATGTGAGACCAAGCAACATTTACTTGTACGTTTTCGATCCATTTGTAAATGCACTTTGAAAGTCACACGTTTGGAACATGTAGTACTTAATCACATTATTTAATTAAAGGTAAATATCTCTCGCATGCATCACAGATACTTAATTCAGAACCTCTAACCTATACGTGAGCCGTATAATCAATGCGATGTTGCGAGGTTTAAGGCACGGAAGTATATATAGGCCTATACAACACTTGTCAGCGGCTATGACTGGCTGTACCATGTATTATGATCACCATCAAGGAGATTCGACCAGCACAAAAATGTGAATTATGGATTAATTTTCTTTTAGGTTGGAGAGAAACATATTGAAGATATAATTATATACAGAAGTTAGTGAAACCACATAACTAGACAAGCACACAGAACCACCAAGAATATAGGAAAAAGATCAGGTTTGAAATTGATATTCAAATCAGAATCACAAGCATGAAGTATAGATGTTATTTCATGTCATGTAACATGAATACAGTTTGGAACGTCTGTTGCTTGTCAAGGGATGACTTTTTTTACTTACAAATTCAAACATAAGGGCAGAGTGGTAACGAACATAATTTCTGCAATCCTGTGTTGTGTCAGCAATATAGGAACGTAATTTATTTATTTCACACATATCCGAACATGTAATGTCAATGCACCAGGTGCAGAGGAGCCGGGGAAGGGGGAGGGGGAGGGGAGGGACATGTTTGTGTTAAAACAATTCATACTTACCCCTTTCTGTTAGTTAAAAGTATCCTCCAGTATGTATTTAAAACAGTGCATTTTTGTTATTTAAAAAGTGACCTTTCTAGAAAGTGTATTTTCGTTTCTCTTCATTCCGTTGCCAAGACACCTTTCATAACAAACTAAAAACGAAAACACTTGGAGGAAGCGATTGGAAGGAAGGAAGCGATAGAGGGAGTCTGTCAAAATTACGGAAAGTATTATACTTTTACTCGGTGCTGACAATCCACGAACTCGTGAAATCGATGTACGAATAGCTATAGAATTATCTTGAACATTAATAACATTCCTCAATAAACAGTCATCTCACCGTAACGTTTATACGAATGACTGGTGCAGACATGTTGCCCCAAATAATCAACAAAATAAAATAGTGCAAACCAATATAATACATCGTACAAGCTATGTCTTGCAGGTACAAATCATTACTGCTTCTGAATTTTTTCAATAACAATAAACATGAAAACTCTTCTCATGGCTTGAAGTTGGGTGGTCATTTACCTGGTGTTTTATTTACAGTTATTTGATACATCCATCAATTTTTTGTGCAAAGAATTCAACTTAAACCAAGTATTGAGGCACATCGATTTAGTTTTCCATAAATAGCCCGAGTCCTAAATGTCTTGGTCCTTTTCATCGATACAATACAAACATATTCTGACCTGATAAATATCTTGTTTCTCCTCTCATCATGAACGAACATCTTAGCAAGGAAGATCAAACAAGCTATTCTGCTCTTAAATTAAAACTTGCCGAAAGATAAATCCGTATCTGTAATCTTTTCATTTTCTATTAAACTTTCTTAGGAATCGCTACAACCTTTATGTTTCCATTCCATAATTTCGCATCTAATCTTTTACCATCTTTCTGCAAATCATGTTTCTTCTTCTATTTATATAAGAGATAAAAATCGAATCCAATTCGAAACAATTTCTTTAACGACATCAATGCATAAAGAGTGGATGTTTATTCTCAGGTGATTTTTTGGGAAAACTCTCTGGTTGTTCATCTGAGGTTATGAAATGGGTTTGTTGTTATTGTTGATGTTGTCATGGTGTTAACACTTATGTTATTATTCAAGTGAAATCCAATATATTTATAAAAGTTATACATGCCCTTGAATTATGGGAATAAGTCAAGACGGAAACACTGTAAATGCACACTGTATAATATTAACATAGGTTATGTTTTCTTATCATAAGGAAGATATTTTAGCACATTTTCCTCTTCTATAAAGTACCTCTTAAGTCTGGTTCTTTGAGTTTCTGCTTTGTGTTAATAATGGATTTTCAGACAGGAGAAAATGTGTGAAGTGTCGAACAAGATTTTGTAAACATATGGTGTTATGAAAAAACCCTCGAGGCCAGCATAAAGTATCTTGGTAATGTTCACGCAGTATTGAGAAATTTGATCTGTATGAGTGGTCTTTAAATCAACATAATTATTAGCCATTAGAACAATAAACGACCTTATATCTTTCTATTTGCAAACGCATATGCCATAGGTTTACTTTAGTATGTACACAGTGAGATAAAACAAACCCATAAGCAATGGTGATAAAAGGTCTTGTAACTTGTAAGTTAGTTTTCCTTGACATAAAATTGCTCAATATCCCTTTATTTCTGGCGCTTTATCCATTTAAAGAAGACGAACACAAAGGCGCGCAAGAATTTTGTTCTTGCGTTATGTCTTCATACCTGCGTGACTTTAGTGTGACGGGTCAAGGAAGACAAATAGTTTAACTTTATAAATTCCAGGTCACCGGGTTACCGTTATTAGAGAAGCATATAGGGGAATTCATCTCGCCGTTATTATTTCGATAAGGTTCAGAAAGCTGTTTCCAAGTTCTGTGAAAAGAATCAATTTGAAAACAAACAAAACATTCAGTCATCTCCTCAGCTCGCCTGTCAAAATCACAGTTAACAATTAACAAAGCGTATGGTTGCCAGCTGAAATACAACCCTTGTCAACTTATGCACTACCATGGTGTCAGTAGTTCATGGTATTAGCACGTCGTGGTGTCAGTAGTTCATGGTGTCAGCACATCGTGGTGTAAGCACTTTATGGTGTCAGCAAATTACGGTTTCCTCACGTGATGGTGACAGTACTACTACGGGGGATCTCTGTACATCTGGATCGTTTGTGTACTTATAACATATTAATTGATTGCTTACAAGTCTATTATGATTTTCATTACATTTACTTGTTATGAATAAACACAACGCGTGGGTCCCATGACACTACTCTATCATGTCTTTGCCGGTTCTGAGTGAAATATATTGAAATTACTATAATTGAATACCGAGAATGATAAATATGTTATTAGATTGGTGAACATATCATCGGTAATGTTGTTAATGTTTCCTTCAGCAGGTGAGATGCACCTGCGTCAGGCTGTTTGGTTGTGGCTAAGTAAGTTATAATGAAGGAGTCTTTGTTTCTTTAAATCAGAAGGCAAGAAGTCGGAATGTTATCTGCAAAATTGTCCATGTCATTTTTTAAAATGGAAATTGCATCCTCGCTCTGCGACGTCGTGAATACATTTCAATCCAAACTGGTTGGTTGCTAAGGTGATATGTTTTAATTTATGAACCGTATTTAATGTCCTTCGGCAGAGGTGGTCCTTTAAGTTGTAGCTTTTCAATTATTGTTATAGATCGAAGACTAGGTCGGTAACGATGACTATAATTTAATAATTTGAAAACAAATTAATTATGATGATGTGATGAATAAATTTCCGTCTTAGAAAGGAATTGCATGTGACCTTTCTGTGTATACGTGACGTCACAATTTTGTTCGGTGCTTACTACTTGCACTATTGTATACTGTAATTCAAACAAGAAGATGTTGTGTACATAGATTGCGCATGCTCATTTGCAATCTTTAATAATATCTCAACTCGTTTGTTCTAATATCATGATAAGTTTTCATATTAAGAAATTTCATTGACCTTATCTAATTTTCAATATAAAACTACACATTTTACCTACATGGAATTAATACGTGTAGGTTTTACAATTGCAACACTTTCCATACACATTATAGCTGTGTGAGTGTATTGTGGTTTGTATATTCATCGCCATTCGTTTATGTGAATGTGATAATATAAAGCATCCCTCTTTAAAATGTCATCAGCTGTTACTAAACTCTTTAATCTTTGCTATGAGATTATGTAGTTATAGCATATTCGTGCGCCTTATTTGACAGGGCATAAACTGTATAATTTAAATATATTTGTTCGCCTTATTTGACAGGGCATAAACTGTATAATTTAAACATATTTGTGCGCCTTATTTGACAGGGTATATACTGTATAAATTTAACTGGACCTGAAACTAGAAACTGGACCTGAAATTAGAAACTGGACCTTAAACTAGAAGTCGGACTTAAAACTGATTCGAAGATCTCAATCCTTTGAAATTGATTGAAGCAAGTCGTCTGCAAAACTCGCAAACCTGAGCTTACCACCCACACCGATTAGTTTATCATGAATATTTAATATTCGTCGGGGTATGAAGCTGAAAAAGCATGGATTGTATTAACAAGGAAACTTACGAAAACCTCATCATTGCGAAGTCGAATCTTTTCAAGAAACTTAATGGAAAGACTCATCATATCTGATTCTTAATATCTTAATGTAAGCTATTAAGTGATGAGACAACACAAGCCAGAGAGAGAGAAGCTGAAATACATGACTCTCCGACAAGACTGAATGCATATTTGGAATCATGAATAAACATTTCATCTATGCTGGGTATTGCTCCGACCCAGATTGGCACCACTGTTGACGTATTATAAAAAAAATATTACGGAATATTGATTGTGGGTGCAGTATAAAACGAAATATAAAGTAAACAAAAAGGTAACCGCTTAGGGCAATGAAATCTTCTCGCTTTTGTTAATTTTTTGTTTTTAATGTATATGGTTTTTTGTTTTGGATGGGAAAATAGAGTTCATGATATCCATAAAATAAAACAGCTTGTGTTTTAATGGGCTTGAAGGTATTTCATAGGCAAAAAAAAGTTGGAGACTGTTGATTTGCCCCCCCCCCCCCGCCCCCCTCCATTGCAATGGATATTTTTCTTTCTTTTTGAGAAAAGGTGAAAAACGTGGTCTCTTTTCTCCACTTTGGAGATGATACAGACCAGTTTTTAATATGATTTTCTATCGAGGAAACTAATTCGTAAATTTCCTTCTGGTTCACAATGAAGGATTCCTGGTATTTATTTTGTTCAGGTCTATCTATATCCTCATCCTTCAGTTTCTGGTCTCGGTACGGTTCGCTCAGCCAGTCAGTCGATGGTGACTTTAATTGAAGATTGCTTGGCGTTCCTCTTCACCAGATCACACCTTTCGGTTCCTTTATGCGAACGGTTTGTCAACAAGAAGATTAATTTGAATCAATTTTGAAGCAAATTAAATGTACGAGTCTGGTAGCCATCAAGAGAGATTCAAGACGATCTCCCTGCCTCTCCCCTCTACTCTCTCTCTCTCTCTCTCTATAATTTGTTTTTATAGTTTTAGTCATGTCTTTCTAACTAGGAATTTAAGGCGATTTAAATTGAATGGTTACGGTGTGTGTTTATTCAAATGAACTCATTTTGTTCTCATTTGAAACCACTCCAGTGAAGATTGAGATGTCAGACTTGATAAAATTCACTGATGTGAGGTTCTTTAAAGGATAACAAAAATCCACGTGTCTAAAGACTCTACTAATATTTGCCTTTGGGATGTCTTTGACTACAATCCCTCGATGTGTAAAACAAACACCTTGCACATATAATAAAACCTGGACGCTATAGTAGAATCTGGACACTGTACATATAGCAGAATCTGGACACTGTACATATAGTAAACCTGGACGCTGTACTTATAGTAAACCCGGATGCTTGACATATAGCAGAATCTGGACGCTTTACATATATTAGAATCTGGACACTGTATATATAGTAAACCTGGACGCTACTAATATCTGCCTTTGGGATGACTATGACTACAGTCCCTCGATGTTTGAAACAAACACCTTTACATGTAGTACAACCTGGACGCTTTACATATAGTAGAATATGGACACTGTACATATAGTAGAATCTGGAAACTGTCCATATAGACGGTAAACCAGGGCGCTGTACATATAGGACGCTTTACATATAGTAGAATCTGGACACTGTACATATAGTAGAATATGGAAACTGTCCATATAGACGGTAAACCAGGGCGCTGTACATATAGTAAACCCGGACGCTTTACATATAGTAGAATCTGGACACTGTACATATAGTAACCATTGACGCTGCACATAAAGTAAAATCTACGCTTTACTTTAAGTAAAATCTGGACGCTGTACATAAAGTAAAACCTTGACGCTGTAACATAAAACATGTGAGCTGTACAAAAAGTAATATCTGAGCGTTGCACATTAATTGAAGTAAAATGTGAACGCAATACATATATTAAAACCCGGACGCTCTAAATATATATAAAGCCATGGACCATGTACATACACCTGTACATCCAGTAAACGCTGGACGCTGTACATGTAGTAAAACCTAGTCGCCTTAAATAAAGTTAAACCTTGGACGCTGTACATATAGTAACACCTGGGCGGTGCACATATAGTAAAACCGATATAATCTGAACACGTCGTGATTTGAGGTTGTCCAGTGATGGAAACAATAGAACATGTGTTTGTTAATTCTTTATGAATTGCCGTAGCAACGGCCTGTCCCGAACTACTAATTAAGATGTTAAAATGACCCGATTTTTATCAATTCTGTGAGTGCTTTTATGATACATCATGAATTGATAAACTTTCATTTGTCCATTATTTTCATTTCTACCTTAAAGGTGCCTCGTCAAAGAGTTTAGTTATTTGATATATTTCGAGGGTATTCCTCTTTTTGGCGATTGTAGGTAAAAGCTTTGTCACTTCCCTTGGCCTCACTAATGTGTTTTGCGATTTCTTTAAAAAATCATTCGCCGTACTTATCATACAAGAGCAAAGGTTTTTATGTAAAGTTAAGCGACATTTTCTCTTTTAACCTTTAATTTTTCTTTTAAAAAAATTGATACAGTCGTTCGCTAAGAAACAAAAAAAAAGTGCAATTACTTTAAAGGTAAAATATTTACTAATGAAATGAAATATGAAATGTTATCACGTACAGGGTTGGAGTAATTTTATACCAAACATTCAAAGTGTGTTGGCAGATTATTGGAAACTAGAATAGCAACTTATGCTATACAGGTATATGACCTGTATATGAAAAGGTCGCTATTAATCAATCAAGCGAACTCTCATTCAATGTTGACACAATTCTCGCACAGTTATTTTCGTTATATTTATAATGAGTATAGTCGAAGTGAAAAAAACAATTATAGCTATACGTTTGCTTCTGATTATTTGAAATGAGGCTCAACTGTTTATTAACGACCCATTCCAAAAACACTTATGTTATAGCTGAGTCTAACCAAGGTCTATATAAAGTTCATTTCCTTTTTGTCCAAACAACACACTTAGACAGCAGTCGGCCTAGATAATGTTTTTTTGACAAAAATCATCAACTTTACTATATAATGTGTTAACAAATTTGACGTTAAACGCATGCATGGTATATTGTACATGCAGCCAGCTGGCTACGTTTCGTGAACAGTTTTCACAACTTCTTATTAAGTATTAATTAAAATTGCATTGCATTTGATTCACACTGGACACCTTTAAGATGTTTGCACTAAGTAAATGTTCATAAGCGAGTGACAAATGAATCCTGTTCGATTCTCAACATTTTGTTCGACGGATGGTTTTCATATTTTGATTTTATCGTTTTGACATAAAACTTGACATGATAATCTTATTAACGGCATGACAAAGTTTTTTATTTGAATCTATAATTTAATAATATTTGATATCATCAGCAGGTTATTCCCTGTAATTTGAAATTAGTTTGTATCTTGGGCAATTGCGATAACCACACAGCTGTTTGTATCCTATTTAGTACTAACGCATGCGTTCACATTGAACATAATGCATATCAGCATGAGTGCTCTTATGTTCATTCATACTTAGTAAAGATTCCTAAATCATATTGGTCCATTCAGGTCAGCTGACCGTGGTTAATCCTGTGAGTAACACACAGTAAAATTACGGGGCATCACTTTAATAAATCTTTGGTTATATGTAACCAAAAATGTTTTGTTTTATGATTTTTCCCCCACACAAATGGTAGTGTATGAATGAACGGGGTTAATCAACGGTCTAGCGTGCGTTACTCACATGATTAATGCACTCCGGGTGTTAATGCTATCGCTGGATGCACTCGGGCTCCGCCCTCGTGCATCGCTTGCATTATCCCCCGATCGTGCATTAATCATGTGAGTAACGCACGCTAGACCGTTGATTAACCCCTTATTAAAAACTATACCGTGTTGAAGTTAGTATCAAATATTGTATCCTCCCTTATACACATGAATTTACATTTTAACACGATGCATATCAGCTTTGGAGATGCATTCCTGTTTTTAGACATTTATGTAACAGGTAGCGTACATGAATGCTCATAATGGTCAAAACTACCATGTTGGAGTTAGTAGGCCAGTTTACTCTTGAACGTGTTTGAGTGTTTGTCTACTGCATTAGGCTTATTTGACATGTGTCCAAACTCGAATAAAGTTATATCCTATACAGTTCAGCTACATGATGGTAAACCTGTCTTTCGTACTTAATTTTCAATATTCAATGGAACTTATCTCTCTCCGTAGCATACTAGTGATATCTTCTCACAGACTGCTGACTGCAAACATATTTAGCCCCTTCTTAGTTTATCGATCTTATATATCAAAGTATTCATGAGGCGGCACTGTATCGAATTAGTAGAGATATAAGTGCGTATTGACCTATCCGGAAGTGCAATTTTCCATTCTTTAATATGATTGCGTTGTTCTGTAAGCACTGAATACAGCCAGTCGCACAGCAAACTAGTAAAGTCACATTTATAAAGCATCTTTAATGATAACTAAAACAATCCATTAAACACACAGAAAAAAACAAAAACATCTTGCAGCTTTCTGATTCCTTGTGAGCGATGAACAAGCGTTAAATGTGATTGGTTTTTGGATAATACAAAGAGTTTAGAGTATAAGTTTCGCACCAAACCCCGAAGATCACGTGACTCGTATTCCCATTATACAGAAAGACTTTATCTGTAATGTTCCTTAGTAATTAATGAAAAGGTAAACGCAGGTCAAAGGGCAAAACTGAAAAGTACAAACATTAAAAGGATCACTTATGACTTTTCTGACAATGTTAAAACATAGATACGTTTTGTAAGCTTTGTTTGAAACATGAAGTAGTCGCTGATTACTCCCGGAAATGAATCTTTGTGGGGAGTCTGTGACGTCATCATGGTACAAATTCATCCAAAACTTTACTCTCCGTTTATAATCTTGTTGTTGGCATCTCTTTGTTTGGTCCAGTGGCATTTTTGGAGTGATTGTCGATTTGTTTTCTGTATGTTTGTTCGTTTGTTGTTTTGTTTGTTGGAATATATATGGCGTATACCTGAAAGCGAAATATACTCAACACAACTGCCGTTACTGATGTGGCGATCTTCGTGTGATAGTGTGACCTTATTTGACCATTGGACTGTCCACATTACGTACACTTCTTCCATTAGTCTATGACCAACCATATATTACTATAAAGCAACATATCATGGACATAATCAACATGATCACATTCCCGAGATGTAACTTGTCACATTGACCCCTTCCTGACCTCAAATGACCTTACACATCAGATGTTAGCTGTCTTGAGATGTACAAGCTAATTGCAATTTGCAATTTTTTACAAGCTTATTGCTAATTGCTAACGCACGCATACAAAAGGACTTGACTGCGTATAAATTCGCCTGCCTATGGCAAATAACCAATACAAAATCCTAACATGGTTTCACCATTTGCAATTACACTTTGAACTGTAGTCAATAAAATTTCGTCAAATTATTGTAAAAATGACATGATACGCAAAAAGCTACAAAAACGTTTACGGATCTATTTAAATATGTGAATAAACGGCGGCATTCCGTCTTCCATATAGGTGAATCATAACAGGTGTTAGCTTCAATTGACTTTATTACCTATTACAAATATGGAGATATTTGTGTTTTTAGTATCGTATTGATAATCCAATTGATTCATGCATGACATGCACCAATTGCAAAATTTTGGCTCGAATGATATAAATCATATTAATAAAATCGTCGGGGAAATCAAAAACAAATTTTGAGCGCAAAACAAATAGAGTAAGGCATAGAACGATAACCGAGAAATGGATGCGTGTTCTACGAATTAATATGATCCATTCCGCCTGAATGAATAATTGTGTTCTGTCATTGTTTACTGTGTATAAGCAAGCAGGTTTGGTAACTATAACAAGCGATGCTTTTGATACTGTTCCTGACCGTATATTCTTGGAAAGCGCCAACAACAAACCCTGGCTCGAACCAGTGTTGACCTCATTGTATAACATTGTCTTGGTAAGAGTTATCAATAAATGATGAATTAACGTCACTAGAGGTATGTTTGATGACGTCATAGTTACGTAAAGCTCACATACAGAAAAACTAAAGTAAACAGAAATATTTGCACATGCCAAGTTCAAATTGCAAGTTTTGGTCGTCTATTGAAATATACGTGTTGAATATTCATAGAGGAGTGACTTGTTGAACCAAATATTTTCGTTAAATGAGCGATCTACAGCAGGTTATGTAACCCATACAGTAGGTTGCAGACTACATTACGCTAATAGAGAGAATAATGCAATATAATGTCGAATTGAGGTGAAGGAAAAGTTTAGAAAAAGAAATGTTTTCACCAACACTGTTAGTAATAAGCTAAAAAATATACAAATAATATTTGTAAATACCCAGGTTTCTCGTATTATAAAATATCCTTTTTTTTAATTATTATTTTGAAGCAATTCTTTTTAAACAAATATGTAATTAGGCCTATATGATGGCCCTCAACAATCTACCGTCGAGATATAAAACGAGGTGACAAGATTTCGGACGATTTATTTCAAACAATCAATTTCTATCGCTTGGAACCCTCAGTGTATAGACTCGATTTAATATTCATATTCTATGTTTTATATTTTTTGTGGCTTGCAAATTTACGACAGTAACATTTCTTTTGAAAAGTGTTCCGATTCCATTACTCATATTAAAATTGGTGTTTGTGGGGGAGGAGGCGTTGGTGGGAGAGGCGTTGGTGCGGAGGAGGCGTTGGTGGGGGAGGAGGCGTTAGTGGGAGAGGTTTTGGTGGAGGACTCGGAGGCGGGCGTTGGTGGGAAAGGCGTTGGCGGAAGAGGAATTGTTTGGGGGAAGAGGCGTTGATGGGAAGGAGGCGTTGGTGGGAGAGGCGTTGGTGGGGAGTAAGCGTTGGTGGGAGAAGAGACTTTGGTGGGAGAGGCGTTGTTGGGGGAGGAGGTGTTGGTGGGGGACTCAGAGTACTTGTTGGGAGAGGCGTTGGTTCGGAGGAGGCGTTGGTGGGGAGGAGACGATGGTGGGGGAGGAGACGTTGATGAGAGGAGGCTTTGGTGGGGAGGAGGCGTTGTATGGAGAGGCGTTGGTGGGGGACTCGGAGGCGTTGGTGGGAGAGGCGTTGGTGGGAGAGGCGTTGGTGGGGAGTAAGCGTTGATGGGAGTGGAAACTTTGGTGGGAGAGGTGTTGTTGGGGAAGGGCGTTGATGGGAGAGTCGTTGGTAGAGGAGGAGACGTTGGTGGGAGAGGTGTTGGTGGGGAAGCAGGCGTCAATGGGTGAGGTGTTGTAGGCAAATGGGTGTTGGTGGGAGAGGAAGCGTTTGTGGGGGAGGAGGTGCAGGTGACATTAAACGAGCACTGGATCCTGTTTCACGTGAGCTAACATGTTTCTTGAATTAAATGAGTATTTCTCGAATAACAGCGTTATCTGTTCTTGTTATATTCATATATTGATATACGATGTATAGGCAGATACATTTGAAGAACTATAGAAATATTTTGTATAGTTTGGATTTCGTGAAGCGGCTGTTACTTTGAAATTGCTTCTTAAATCTGAGCCCCGAGCATTTTAAGTTGAGAGCTCTGATGGTAACATTTCGGCCGACTACAAAATATCAAAAAGCATCATAACTTGAGGAACTAAATCGCAACATGGATATTAGATCACTCACATGTTAGCGCAGAGAAATCATGCTAATTTCATGTAAATACTATGAGGGGATCACTTAGTGCCATCAAAGGCAGTCAACTGGATAAGTTCGACCTCGATTGGAAAGATGACGTCATTGGTAATATGCTTGGTTTGTCAATTACCGTACAAATAAAGAAGCTATGCATTGCAGAATGAAACCTTTTATCAATATACCCATCCTACAGATAGCCATTTTGTCAGGTAAATGAGAAGTAAAGGAAAGACGATTTTCTTCGTCAATATAACGTGCTTTCTTGAATAAAAGCTTCTCAGATGAAGGTCAAGTTGACTTCATCTCTCAAATTCTTTCTCTTTTCAGATATCCTGTATTTAGCCGGACCAAGTAATCTGGAACACAACTGTCGTTTATTGGTTTGTAACCTGCGACCTTCTATTTTCATTGACAGAGGTTATTAAACTACCGCCCTTGAACCACTGACAATATCAATAGTAATACGAGTCCAATAACTTCCGTTTATTAAGATAGGTTACAAAACAATAGAAATTTTGCCTCGGGGTAAACGTGCTATATACTAGTAGGCCTATCTCTAATAAATGCCTACAGTAAAACTATATATGTGCGTTCTAGTATGTTTGTTTCTGCAATAGATCCGTGCTACAGGCGTATTTGCCGCCGTTTCATCAACATTAAATTTGTATTTGCGGACGTGTACGTTATCAGATAACAGCTGTGACACTGTATCAGCAACACATACTTGCATTCAGTGGTATATTTTAATATCTTAAACATAGTACAGATTTTATAAAAATGTCCATATATGTATTTATCTTTCTATCGATCATGTTTCATCGTTGCATCAGTGAGTTTATTAAGTGTGCCGCAAATGCTTGTTATATATCATGAAGGGAAGCATGTTAACACACACTTTAGTGTCTCTTTGCTCGAGTGTTGATATAACGTACGGAAATGTATACTGTACATTAAATGTCTCTATGCTTGAGGAGCAGTCGTGCCACGAAGACGCAACGCCAGTCTTGTAGAACCTTTGTCATTATATTACAATCTCTGCCGCAAACGTATCTTTGATATGAATGTGTCCTGTGCTACCATAGAAATGAAGTATACATTGTTTAAGTTCACAGATTAACTCTCTTTACATCAGTTTAATGTGAGGATCTTCGGTGAAGTACAGGATGTTTCTTTCTCTTCGAAGGAATTATTGGGTATCGGCCAGCTTAGAGAGAGGAGCATTCCAGCCCATGTTCTTAGATATAAAGAACATCAGCTATGAACGTGCGATAGGTCTATTGAAACATTTTTTTTGTCAGAAGAAATTGGCTCATGACATGTTTGTTGATGAATGTGCCACGACAAAATGAATACATGAAATCTATAGGCTAACCTCTCTTCAGGTATATTTGATGACGAGAGATTATTCTGGAAAAACACCCGTTTACTTTACAGTGTGACGTCATGAACTCATCAGATGAAACACAGTTTATATTGTTATATCAAGCATTAAGTGTTTCTGATCTGATAAAACTCTTGCCTGTGTTGTTATCCCTTTGGTTTGTTATTATCTTTTGCTCTTCGTGTTTCAGCTATTTCTATTTTCTTTTTGCGTTTACGTTCATTAAATTATGTACAATTATTTCTATAGATAAAGTACGTTTGATACACTCCAAGGCAATGTAACAGTCATTGATAAAATCTTCCGTTCAGACCAAAAGTATAACATTTAACCTTTTTATCATAACATTCTTCTTTCCTAGCTATCTCCTGTTGACCGTACATCCATCTAAATCAATTTTTAGAAGACTATCTCTGGAATGTGTTTGCTTTTACTTTCTCTGTTTATTTTGGTTTGAGAAGAAAAACTCCACACTGCGGTTGTGAACATTTCGGTGGTGATGGCTATTTAGAGGAATGAAGCTAAAAACAGACAATTTCAAGTGAAGAACAAACGGGGAAGACATTTATCTAGTAGTTTTCCTGCAATCGGAGAATTTCCTTAGACTTTTGATGAATACGTTGTCAGTCATATCCCTGCAAGACTTACGTCTAAATTGTTTTGTGTTCCTAAACAAATTTATTCTTTCAATGATTTATGGATGAGTACAGCGACCAATCGCTCATCGCGTCAACAACACGACGAAAACTTATATACGTGGCGGGAAAGAAAAGTATCCCAGCCTGCTAGAAATTATTGGAGTCTGTGATTTTCACACAAACACGTCTGCTTTCTCCGTGAACCTTTGAACACTTGATAATTATGGAGTAAATACGAGATTTATAATCTCCATCATATGTGAACGTTTCTTCTCCTGGTCTCATTAGAGTATTGGTGGCGTGTTATTGTCAGTTTCAGCGAAATATTATCGTCTTCTCCGACCGCAGGGAGAGAAAGAGAGAGAGAGGAAGCGAGATCCTAGAGTCGCCAAATATTTTAATATTGGCATGACGTGATAGTGGAAGTTGAAACAGCTGTTATTCGCGGAGGAGCAAGTGTTTCTGTGAATATTTACGGATATTTTAACAATACACGATACATATACCAGATTAATACCATTGTTTTGCTGCACATTTTTCGTCTGATCATCCCACCCTAGATGTAAATTGAGGAATTCAGTTACATGGATTGAAGTTAACCTGAAACTTTTACAGCAGACGGTATTATAAGGCTGGAGGAACACTGAATACATCACAAAGTAGACAGAGAGAGATAGAGAGAATAGCCTTGGATGAATAAACGGAATATGATGGATGTTTCATATTCTTCATCTTTGGAGTATTACTCCTCGTATGGTTATGGACGAAATGACTCCAGCGACGCCGCACAGATCATTCCTTTATCAGTCGCCTACAGTTTTGTATTCTTAACGGGAGTCATCGGAAATTCCATCGTTCTATTTGCTATATACAGAAGCAGACGATTGCACACGATTACGTGTATCTTTTTGGCCAATATGGCCATCGTTGACTTAATTGTTTGTTTGTTAATTGTGCCGATACAGATCGTCCAAGAATTTATCAACCATTGGCCGTACGGTGAAGCCATTTGCAAACTAATATCCTACCTCATGCTATTGAACCCAACTTGCTCTGTTTTCACCTTGACGCTGATTAGTTTCGAAAGGTAAGTTAAAATCACTTCAGCTTATTCTTACCGTTACTGGTACATGTATATATAAAGGCTAGGCCTATATCCTATAATGTCTCTTATATCCGCATCCCTTCTCACGTAAGAGTATCGTCAAATGTTACATGTATAAACTACGATACACATTGCTCCATATTAGTGTACGTCACGTGGTTATTATGTTTATTTTGTCTCGTAAGTAACCTTTCCATAAAGATAATATAGTTTTATGTAACCAGTGCACCATTATAAATTTGTTATTTTTTTGCTGCATGTTAATGCTACAATGATGATTCCCCTATGATCTTAATTTCTGCCATTTGACCGTTTCTATATACTATTTTTAAGCTACTTTCAACGATGTAACCTTCGCACTTAAAGCTTGCATTACATCATCACATAAAATGCAGGTTAAATCGAGATACTCAGTCACGGGCCACTCCTCGTATAGTTTCAGCTAAAACATGCAGAACGCTACAAACTACAACATTAATGGAGGTGTCAATAAACAATTTTCTGGCGATTCTAAACCTCCAATTACAAGGGAGGTTAATGAAGAACTGCCAAATTAGACAGTTAATTGTCTAACAAAGTATGAAAGGATAGTGATTAACGTTACTCGGTGTTAGATCTCACCGCTATATCCGGCATGGGAATAACTGATAACCAACATTGAAATAGTATATAGTAATAAAAGTTTAACACCGAAGAAGTTGATATTTCAATTATTTTGTATTGTTGCTGTCCGTAAGTGGAAGTAAACAAATGTCGACATACCGACGTTCTCTCTACATAAAAAACAAATACTTAATTTATATCCTTACTTTGTAATGGTTTCCATCATTCAAGATAAATGAGTTCTATTTTGTTCTTGAAGCAGCTGATTGCATTCATATTATACTCAAATCAAATATGTAATATGTTATTCAATCTCGATTCCTGATATAGTCACTTTTAGATAGGTAATGTGTGCTTCTAAATATGTAATATGTTATTCAATCTTGATTCCTGGTGTAGTCACTTTTAGATAGGTTATATGTGCTTCTAAATATGTAATATGTTATTCAATCTCGATTCCTGATGTAGTCAGTTAGATATGTTATGTGTGCTTCTAAATATCAAATGTGTTATTCAATCTCGATTCCTGATTTAATCAATTAGATAGACTTTCCAATCTAAGAGTGGTAGCATCGTACATTCCATATAAGCACTTATAGCCTATTTATACTCGGTATACGTTACTTATAATTCCAAAAACAAGGTTTTGAGTTCACTGTATAATAGTTTCTGCGGTAGAATGATAAATTCATCTTTAACACCTGAAAACTACTTTCAATTTAAGTCCAATCTACTTATAAGTACACACACGACTGGGATTTGGGTGACACATAATCAAGTTAGTTGTATTGTTAAATGTCCCCACCCTCTCTTTTTAGCAGTAAAAACCAATGGAACAACATTTTTTTTATTCGGTAATAATTGCCAATGTTATCCGCCTTTCAAATCCATGCATAGTCATGCAGTTAATTAGTTTGCTTGAATAGTTAACTTCACATTTCCAGAAAGGAAGAAGAAAGAAGGTTGCAAATTTGTGATTTCCTTTTTGACTATTCACGTTAGAATTATTCAATGAGGAAAGCAATTCTTGAAAAACAAAAGTGGTATAGCGGTACAATGATAAAACTGCTTGTTTATTCATCATTATATTTTATTATAACTCAATGAATGTCCTTAAATGTCTTAATTGTGTTTTTGTTAAATGCGTGCAAAGAACCCGTTATACTATCAAATTTAAAACACGCACTCATGGGCAGTAACCTACATTACCTTTATGAGTCTTAATATACATAACAAAAGGAAACATATAAGAAAAAAAGAAAGAAATAAAGAAGAAAGAAAAATCCTTTGACATTTAATTTACAGTTTGAATTCTCCATTGACCATCTGCAAACAGTAATTTCTCTTACTTTTATATTTCATTAGATGAATTATGATTGGCATTTACGAACACTCCTTGCATTTCCCATATGCCGATGTATATATTTCATCAATTTATGTTCTAAAGAACAATGAACCTTCTCTTGAGATATTTGTCAATAGAATCTTACCAGGATACTTTATGAGGTTATAGAAGAAAAGTAAATTTATCTTCCACTCGAGCATTTCTCAGAGGAATACTTGAAACTGACCAATAGGCATCGATTTTGAAGCTATGCAAATATTAATTATGCAAATACACAGCACAAAACCAAATAGTGAACCTATTTATTAAACACGGTTTGATGGGATGGAGGAGAAGCAGTTACTCTCTCTCTCTCTCTTTAAGCATTCACATAACAAATATGCCAATAAAAATGTGCATAGGCTATTTATTGAAAGGTGATTTAATATGTATAGAAGTATTTGTGACGATATTGTTATGTTTCAACACATTACTAAGTTAATTACTTAGGCCTAGTACACTTTTACTAGTTTAGAAGATTGGTTGATTAACTGTTTCATTTTGTCAAAATATGTTGGGCCTTATTAACAAATATATAGAAACAAGCGATTTCACGTTGGTATTAGAAAAATTTATTTTAACTTTAAATCGTAAATAATTTAATGGAATGTCAATTTTGTAAGTAGGAGATCATGCACTATAACCCATCAACATTATAATGTTTACAATGTATATAAATTTACTAGATCACATCAAAGCAGTTAACATTGATTTAGTGTATAGTCTGAACGTAAGTATACGACAATGAAAGTGTCTTTGCGACTCAATGTTGAGAATCGGATCCAATTTAACCAATTCAAAATGTCTTCCTTTTCGGTCTTTGTTTGGTGAAAACAAACATTTATTAGGATATCTTACAGTTATAAATTGTTAATCCTTAAGAGCAATGCTCAGCTTTAGGTGTGGCCGAACACACTTTGATTGTATAGCGGTAGGCCTACTGAGCCTAGCCGCCTTGAAAAATAGTCGTTATTGCCATTACTGTGTTGAGTTTACAGAAATTTCAATAAATGCAAACAGGAGGGGATACTGGTTAGATTTCAGAACACCTTGAGTGTATCTGGTCCAAATTAGAATGACGTTAACAAGAGATGGAATTAGATAATTAATGGGAAAAACTGTTTACTTTTTTTCGGTTCCCACGTTGAGTAACATACTAATTTCAGTTGCGACAATTCCATGTTAAGGTAACGTACTCAGTTCAGTTAACTTACACGGGTCATTCACGTGATCTATGAATATCCATGATGGCAGCTATGTCAAGATGATATTCTGAACTATTGATATCAGCAAGAGGATATACATATGCATTATTGAGGGTCATCCCATATTCATCTCCCTGCATGAACAGCAATAACACTGCATTACAAACTTGTAACTCGAAAACAAATAATAGGTATATTGTTTCTCAATATATTCAATTATTTGCTTTTTCTACCTTCTTGGATCTTTCAAGTTTCTTACTTAGAAACTGTTTAATGTTTCTACGACACTAGCACTGATAACATGTCCTCACATGTGATTTGTTCATGGTATGTTTATCAGGACAGACTTTACGATCGTTTAATTTAATAAATAGTCTA
Source organism: Apostichopus parvimensis (assembly GCA_000934455.1). Lineage (NCBI taxonomy): Eukaryota > Metazoa > Echinodermata > Holothuroidea > Aspidochirotida > Stichopodidae > Apostichopus > Apostichopus parvimensis. The sequence continues at coordinate 148,084 of KN882962.1, forward strand.
CAACCGAGTTATTTATGACTCGTTACTATGAACTCAGGATATAT
>KN882962.1:165875-179164 GCA_000934455.1 Apostichopus parvimensis
GTTCTCTCTTTTATCCAGTTGATTCCACAATTATCAATGTATACTGTTGGGATGGAATTTGTTCAAGTATAAAGTGGGAACATTATACAATTGAACTTAATCACATGTCGGTAGGGCCGTACTTTAGATAGTGTATGCGTGTTTGTATGTGTGTATGTATGTATAACGATATTTCATTGTCTTAAATATACTGAGAATTACGTTTATGTGTGTTTTTGTCTACTGCATCTCAAAGATCAATGTTCCGCTTTCGTGGAAACGCCGAAGTTGAGAAATGACATTGAAACGCAGCCTTCCGATAAATATAGGCTTCATCGAAAAGAATAGAAAATGTGACCGTATATTAAATTTCAATCGTATGGTGAATTTTAATTATATGTCTTGTGGCCAGGCTGGGATTGAAATCAGATGACGGTCCCCGTGGCCTGAAGTCAATTGGGGGGGGGGAGGGGGTTGAAAATATGAATATTAATGTTGAATTAACTAGTACCAATGTGTGTATGTTTGTTACAGCGTTTATTTAAAATACGTTTATCCTTACTTTATACATCTGTATTTTGAAGTTTGTGTCACTCTGAACAATCCATACATAATATACACATATTCCAACTTAGAGTCCTGTACTGTGTTAACAATCACTTGGTTCCTTCTTACAGAAATAATTTCGAGTTCCAAAACATTTGCTTCTGTTTTGCTTCATTTACAAAATTATGCCGAATTTCTTCATGTCAGATGACTTTTTCAGGGTCCTGATCATTTTTACAGCAGTTAAGAATGACACAACCAAAATCAACAAATTCATTGGTAGAGAGGGGTGTTTCATACCTGAAAGTAATGCCCCCCCCCCCCAGCCACTCACCTCTTCACCACTTCTGCCCTCTCTTAAAGAGATGGTCAATGCAGAAATCGTATCAATTGACTAAACAGTGAAAGAATCAGAATGAGCCTTGAAAAACAAACATTTTTTTGCTTTGCAGTCTCCATTCTTCCTCCAGCATGATATTGCCACGCAGTGTGATGGGAAAGAAGTGGGGGAGGGGGAAGGGGAGTGGGAGTGCGTGGTATTTGGCCAGTGCACTTTCCCTGCATTCAGCTATGTATCGTGTTTGTAAAGTATATACGTAGACACATTATTCAGCAGAACATTTGAACTGCTAGAGATAATTGTAACATCCATCCATCCACCCATCGACCCACCTGCCCATCGACCCACCCATCGACCCATCCACCCACCCACTCCTTCCCTCTTTCTTCCTTTATTGCTCTGCCTGTAATTAACTGAGGGGGATTTTGTAAATTTCAATTTATCCAAGTCTATCTGAATACCACTCAGCAGGAATTTCGTTCTCTATTTTGTGACTTTAATCTTTGTATGGAAATGACCCTAACAATGTTCCATCATGATTACTTCAGCAAACTCTTTTGTTGTTTTGGGTTTTTTTTGGGCAAAAAATTGCATAAAATACCATTCGGCACAGACAAACGTAAGTAGTGTAGCAATTAATCCGTACAATATGCCACACTTGTTCCATGAAAATGTGGTGAGCACCGTGAGCTCACAAAATATACTGCAAAAATATGTGTCATTATTTTTCTTCCCCGATTGCACTCGCATCCCTGAAATTTAAGAATTAGTCAATATTTTATCAAATCCTTTAGGGTTTTCTTACCGAAATATCAGGAAGCTGATAAAAAATCCTGTTATTCCTGCAGCTGTATTCGATGTCTCAAAGAAATGATTTGAACTGTTATGAATATCTTTGGCAAACTAATAAACCCACCTGCAGGGATAACATAATCCACATAATCTTACATTTGTAGACACTTCGATTCTCATTCAAATATTTAATCAACGGAATAAGCCTTCAAGATAATATCGGACAGGGTTAGATTGTCACGTGGTTGATTCTAAGGTAACAAACAGTTCGACTCAAAATAATTACGAGACACGATCTGATATAGAGAACGGAATCATTGAATAGTTAATAGATAATTTATAATTAATTATTGTGTGTCGTATTGTGCGACATATATCTCATATTCATTTGGTGATCCAAAATCCCTTAAACTATTAAGTAAATTTCTCTGTGTGTTGGTATCTATTTCACTTTGTTATTAAGTGCATTTGTCTACATTACCTCTTAAATGCAACTGAGAAATTCAAATGCCACTCTTAGCGGCAGTATATATTCTTTTTGAAAACATCCAAAACATGGGATTTCGAAACGTACTGTTTTTTAAGGGTTAAAGGTTTAGATTGTATATGTATGAATGAAGGATAAACCAGAGCTAATGTAGACTTTTAATACAAAAACAAAATGATTGGAATGTTCTTCGAGGAAGGTTTTAATCCATAGTATATCAACAAATTGGAACTTTTTTTAATTTATATTACTTTTACTTTATTAAAAAATCAAAACAAATGTTATTATAAGTTTTAATTATCACCATTACTATATTGCATTTCAGTTTCTTTAATTGCATTTAACTTTCATTTGAAATGTACAGAGTATTGACTGAACTTTTTAGCTGGAAAGGTATTCATTAATGATTGTGTAAATGTTGTAATTATAAAGAGTGAGATTTTAGAATAATGAACTTCAATATGTAAATAACGAATATTAAATGTATTTCATGTCGATTTTAGGTCCCGGTCGAAAAAAATGTGCAATACTACTTCTTGTGTGGAACGTACATTTATATGATTATGCACATTACCTCACCGTTATTAATTCTTTATATGTAAATACATATTTTGGCACTTAAAAATATCTCCCCACTAGTTTTCATTTATATTGCTTTTCAAAGAGCAAACTTTTTGTGTATAGTTCACAGTCACTTTCTGTTGTTCGTTTATAGTTTTGTTTGTTCGTATGTTCGTTTGTTAATGTGTTTATTTAATTGATTGATTTTTATTGTGGGTGCAAGGGTGCGGCTTACCTCTCTTGCGTATAGCAAAGCGTTATGTTTCAAGGATGGAAAGATATGAAAACGTTTTGCTATATTCTAATAAATGCATGCCGCTGCACATGCGCATACTGAAACGGTCTTATGTTTAACCAAAAGCACACCAACTAACTCATCATTCTGCACAAAGTCTCATCTAGTTCATGACATAATGGAGTAAACTATTACAAAGCTTTTTGACACTATGAACTTGTCGGATTTAAAATCGACAACTCAACCCCTACCAGTAATTTATGATTAAATGACGGTATCTCATGAAATCCACTACAAGGGGGGAATTGTAAATATTCACGTGAGATCATGGTATATAAAAGAGTACATGATTGGCTCCTTTATGGCAGTATTTAGGGTTTATTCAACTTACAGCATCAAGGTAACAGAAATACGAATCATCGACATTGTGAAATAAAAAGATACACTAAACTCTTTTGATGCAACTTTAAGGGTTTAATTCAGCCTTAGGAATCACGTAAAAGGAGTATTTCCATTCTTAACTTCGTTTTATTCATTTCTCTTCAATAATAATGACAGAAGTCCTTGAACGTCAATCTTACCATCAAAAGTTCAAATCCACCATCGTAGCGTACATTACTCTATATAAAATAGGAAGTTAGAAAATTTACTTTAAGTCTTCAACTCCTTAACGTGCAGGGAGTTAAAGACGTTAAAGATGACTGGTTCTTCCACTCCACCCCGTCCCTCTCTCCCTTCCTCTACTCTGCCTATATAGTTGCCTTTTATTGTGTGACATGGCCATGCCCTTTCCCCTCCTGGTTTTACTCGTTTCTGTACAAATTGTATATAAATCACAACGAGCAAAAGTTGACGTAGTTTAGCCACTTGTTTTCGAGGGCTTGGGCAAGCATATGCACCAGTGTATCAGTGGAACCGGTACTGTATATTTATTTATTTATATTTGTCGCAAATTCGGGGTCATCAACGAGATCTTTCGCTGAGAACTTGCAAGGTATTCCTCCGCCACCCCCCCCACACCCCAACCCCTTCTTTCGGACGGTACCATAGGAAAAATCATCTAGCGTACCCTGCGGAAATTGTCACGTCCGAAGAAGATATCCACCTCATACAAAGCCACTGAACAGACGACACCCCCCCCCCCCCCCCCCCCACCACCGGCCCCAACGATTAAGGTATAGGGGACTGGATTTCATAATGGAGGGTACTGCCTTTGAGTCATTGAAGCCCTATCCTGTGTTGGAGACTTGGTTGGCGATAAATTTTAACAAAATTTAGACGTCAAATGGTGTATTCTGAGGCGTACATAGAATATAAATTAGTTCCATATAACTAATAATCTGTCTGGATCATTTTCCATTTTCTTGCTCATCCAATTCCTGACAGAAGAAAGGCAAACAGCACAACATAAACCGCAATAAAAAAGATGGCGCTAGAACAGTTTACATTATTAGGAGTGTCGTTAGCCCAGAAACGAAGCAGACCCAGGCCCCGGCAGTGGAAGAAAGCCTGTTAAACTTGACTAGATTAGTCTCTCAAGATGAATAATCAAGATGGAGTGCTGACTATGCGAAGGCCACCAGAAGAACGTCTCATTAGATACGATAACCTAGATGGAAATAACACTGCATATTCAAGTTTTCAAATGGCTGAAGCTGCGACGATATTAGGTAAACTATCCTAACGTTGATCTGTACGCACAGAATTGTAGCCTATCTTAGACTTTGCACTTAATGCTGCCATACTGTAGCCTTGCGAAGGGGAGTAGGACTTTAGCCTAGGTGGTTATAGAAATTGGGTGAGGCCATGATGAATGACCCTGCAATAAATATGTTGCTCATGTGTCTTCAGAATATGCCTAAGTTAGTCCAAGGCCTAACTAAGGCTAAGCTATGAAACTTTTCAGTAGCTGTTGTCAGTTAGGCTATATCAACAAGCCTAGGCTAGCCTATTGACTTTTTGGCAATCCAAAACTTACGAGCATATTTAATAAAGCCTACGTAGATAGCCTGACAAATGTCATTAGGGAGGAAAATTTGCATGTAAAGTCTCATTTCTTTGTAATTAGTGCCAACATTACTTTCCAGGTATAGGCCTGCTGCTACTAAGTATAGTAATAGCCTACACTACTGTACATAAAGGCTTCATAATTGACCCACCTTCGTAATTGATGCACCTTCATATGTTACTAGCAACGATACAGCAGGCAACCTAAACTTTTTGCAGTCAAGCAGAGTGGTACAATTATAGAATACAGGGCCATTCATTAACTCTTCCCAGCATCCGGATGCACGGTGTGTCAGTACATGTCCGTACACGTATGACGCCCTCTAAAATTCCATCACGTATTTCATTTTGACTGCGCATCCGCGCATCCACCACGGAAGTACTAGGAAAGGACTTAAGAAAATTTTCGAAAAGTCTCATGTACGAAGATATTCCACATTACGGAAGTACTAGGAAAGGACTTAAGAAAATTTTCGAAAAGTCTCATGTACGAAGATATTCCACATCAGTAGTGTGTCGTTCTAGACTCCGCATCAGCGCATCCACCCCGGGAGTACTAGGAATGGACTTAGATAATTTTCGAAAAGTTTCCACATATACCATCACGTATTTCAAATACTGAAAGTCCCGCATGTATGAAGATATTCCACATCAATAGTGTGTCGTTCTTAAAAGGCATCCGTACATGTGCGACGCCCTCTCAAATTCCACCACAGAAGTACTAGGAAAGGACTTAGGAAATTTTTGACCCCGCATCCAATCATCCACGCATCCAATCAAAAAGAAAGAACTTGGACTGTAACATATTTTATACTCACATACGTACTGGGGTGAGACTGAGCATCCGCGCATCCGGATGCTCAGATAGAATCATCGAGTGGTCCTGTATTCTATAATTACTCCATGGATTGTGTTTTAATCCATTTCAGGTATATGCTGATCAAATTTTTTTTTTTCAAGCTCTTAACACCTTCCCCCGAGTTTTGCACGTTTTTTTGGCATTTTGGAAATGAGACTCCATAAAAAGAACCAAATTACCTCAATATAATACCACTACTTTCTGGGACCTGAGCTTAGAGGCTCAGAGCATCGCAACAGCATCCAAAGTCACTGGATGTATACTTACAGTAGGCCTAAACTACAGTTAGCTTATTGATGAATGTGTCAAATTAGCCCTGGGTATAAAAGAACTTGACACCGTGCTCAGACATTATGTGGGCAAATTCATCTCAATTGTACGTTGCGTAGGAACAGAACAATAATTATTTTGAGATCATTGCATTTCTGAGGAACTACACATATGACAAATGCATACAGTTGAGTGATTTGATTTTTTCATTGATAGACATCGTTAATCAATCCTTAAATTATGAGCCCACCATGCTTCTAGGTCTACTAACCTTTCTGTTGGCATTCATGATACAAATACTTCATAACTTTGTACTTTATTCTTTGACATATCTGTAGGAGGTGCCACCAGTGTTGCTCACCTTTCACTGTACTTCCCAAAGAATTTTGCAGATGGTGCACTCAGAGCTGCTAACATAACTGGAACTTTCGGTAAGCTTGAAATACTGTCATATAACAAAGGCCAAGATTCGGGGTATAATTGTTTGCTTTGCTGTTTTGCAAGTGTAGTAATTTGACCATATCCTGTAGAATATGCCGTTACATTAAAAACAACACAATATTAATTAATTATTTCCCCAAACAAGGACTGACAGTACCTTGATTCCATCATAACATTCTTTGTCAATTTGGACCTTTTTTTCGCTTACTGGTTTAACAACTTCACAGTGGCAATACATGATTTCTATCTGCAAAAATAAACATTGAGCAAAATAATAATGCAGACTTTACCAGTCTTTGTCCATTATACAAAGTTATATACTCTATGCAATAGCCCCATAAGAAACCGTTGTTAAGTATTGTACACCGGGAAATTGAATGTTTATCTTATAGCATACAGTACTTGGCTCAAAATATTCCAAAAATGATAGGACTCTTTGTTTACTCTGCCCTTGTCACATGGAGGTATCATATAAATGTAGATGTTACTATGGGTCCACATAACATTCATGCATTTTGTTTGGCATTATGTTATGGTTTACATCCTTCAATTGCCTTGTCCAATTCATTATAATATTGGTGATACAATCGACCCTTCTGTGACTAGAATCATAAAATTGGGTAGAAGTAAATTCTCAGCCATAGTACTGTGTACAGTCATACTTACCAAGCAATCTTTTTTGTTTTATTCCTCCTCAGCTTTGCTGGGCGCTGTGTTTGGAGTGACGACAAACGTCACTGCTTCAATGCGTGGGAAAGATGACCCTTTGAACTATTTTGTAGGTGGATGTTCTGCTGGTGTCATGCTGGGTGCCAGGAGTAAGTTCTACAACTTGACCTTTACCTATTTATGTTTAGAAATAAACATTTCTATGTTGTTGAATTTTTTTTACAGTATATATAAATCATAATTGTGTGTTGGCAGCAAAATGTCTGCCACAGTTTAAACATAGTAGCTGAAAGACAAATGTCCTTAGTAGTGTTGATAGTCGACTCATTCTTTAGTAGTCAATTAATCGCATAGCTCTCCTCGCGATTACTCGGTCATCACTGTCATGTTTACATTGCAGAAATACAGTCAAAACAAATCTTTCTCCATGGTGCACTGTCTTTATATATGTTCTTTCCTGTCTTAACGTGTGTTGTCTAAATCATGTTAAAACATCTACCAAACAAAAACTGTAAACAACTTTCAATATACATTTCTTAAAATCCTTCATAGTAAATCAAAAAACTTTTAAATGAATCTATGAGGCTACAACTATAGCACTAATCAAATGTGTAATCCTAATGTAACACCTTGTAGCAGTGTGATGATTAGTATGCAAGAGTTTTCTGTAGAAGGACGTTCAACATTCTAGGCTCTAGCCTAGCGCAATAGCAGGCACATGTTTTGCACATTGAAATTAGTAAACTACTGTACCCTGCAATCGTCACACTCTATCAGACATCCGATAAATGTGAACCAGGCAAGTAATGAAGTTATTGTACACATGTTTGAAGAAATGACAAATACTTTGGCAATCTTAAAAGATTCATAACTTACAAATTTGTGACTATGCACAATGATGAAACATTGCTAGGACTGAATGTTGCATTGCAGAACTAGCATATTACTGACAAACTCAGTCAACCTGCTTACTGCTCTTATTGATTGTTTAGCCTACTTTTCAAAAGCAGATTATGTGTAGTGCTAGAATGTAGTAGAGTAATCGCAACTTAGGTTTTGAGCGAGATTAATCAAACTTCCAAAGTGTAATCGGGACTACTGGCGATTAATGACTATCAGCACTAACTAGTCCTTGGTTTGTTCAAGTTTATTTCATTAATCTCAAACAGATGTTTAATCCTCAGAAGTTTCCCTTAATTTTCAAAACAAATCTCTGGTTATATCTGCAATAGAAGGGAAGGTGACAAGTAGGATGATCTTAAATATATTGTTGATGTGTAACCGGTGCTGTGGTTGATTGGATTAAGACGGTGGCATTTGAAGCAATGAAGCTTAGCAATCGGGAGGATCAGGGTTCGATTCCTGGCCGGGTCATAGTAAGTTGGGTTTTTCATCCAAGAGCAACTTACGGTTTTCCCATTTAGTGGCTTTCTTATTAAAAAGATTCCAAATTGAGTTAAACTGTTGAATTGGAAGTCACCCGACGTGTAAGTTGTAATCCATAAGCCCTTGTGGGTTTCTCTCAGATTTGTGGTCTCTTAAAAATAACTGCTGATTATTATTATTATTATTATTATATTGTTGATTACAGATTACAGTTGATTACAGATGCTTAATATTTTTGTGGCAATCAGAACAGGTCTTTTACCATACATTTTTACACTTTTCTCCTCTTTCTTAGCAAAGAGTTACGCAGTGGGCACTGGCTCCTGTCTAGCATTTGGCGTGTGGGGCGCCTTCTACAAACAGTGGACCATAGAGGGTTGGGGAAAATTTATTCGCCCACCCACCTACTGACATTAGACTATAATGTGTGAACTGACAAATGGAGCATGTTGGTCTGGCACATATATCCAGCTTTTGAGGGAATTACTTAAGTTTCCTTTTGGATCACAATCATTCACATGGTTTTGATCCAGCTTGAAATCCATCCTGTGACTGCAACTAAGGAATGCTACAGATATATCCAATATCCTGCTGAATCAATCTTTAGTATCGCCAACAAATAAAAGGAAAGAAAACTACACTGACCGACTTCAATTTAATGGACCGTTATTAAATGTGCATGCATGGCCTTGAAACCCAACATAGTGAAAGAAACAAAGCTTTTGAGGCTAGCAAACTATGTGTATTGAATTTTATTTTGCTGTGGGTTATACAACCAGTGAAAGTGATGCGTTCAGTTTACTCATCAAACTGTGCTGTGCTAGGAAATCAAGGTATTCTTTCCACCCGTCTGGGAGTGACTTTGATTGCCAACTAAACAAATCTATGTCAAATGTAACCAACTACCCAACGAAAGGCCAACATCGCTAAATGGCAGCGTCTCCAGCATGTTTGGTATCCTTAACCCATCAAAATTACAGTCAGACCGCCAAGATCATATTCCAGCATTGATAAGAGTAAAGATGAAGATTTTGTATCCCACAGAAGCTGGATGTTCTCACAGAAGCCGGATGCTGTCACAGGAAGTGAATATTATCACCGAGTTATATAAGTGATCTGATATCTTATATTCCTCAACATTGACTTATCTTGGTGATCTGGTGTTTACCAATACCAGTTGTACCTTTTAATGTCAAAGTGAAGTGTAATAAACCTTTGTATTTACAAAATGAAAATAAAAGAAGAGATTTATGGAAAAGAGAATGTTTTTTTGTATTCTTGTCTGTGGCTTTCCATTCTATTGCTTTATATTTTGTGTTTTTGAAACACAGGAGGTACATAACAAGTTAACAGATAATGATTGCAGGTCAGTGGATGAGTGCTGCAAAGCTTTAAAGAAACAACATCTTTGCAAAGACATGTTTAGGTAACACTTGTAGACACTCCCCGAAGTATTGATAACCTAATTTATGAGGGGAAGTTTTTAATGTATTTCTGATTGTTTCCTGTTAGCAAAACATAGCTTTGAATCAACAGGTTAGTCAATATTTTCTTCAAATTAGTACAATTAGTAATACCAAATGTTATTTATTTGCCAAGCAGTAACCTTATTCAATTAAAACGGGCATGAAATGTGTCTTTGCAATAGTGTTTCACTTTTCTTTATGCACATAGGAATGAATTAAGTAGCTGCATTACTCTGAGCCATCTTCACTTGTGAGAGATGCAGGTTTGCAATAGATTTGAAATCTGCCACAATCTGCCACAGTAACTCATAGTAGATTGACATGTTCCTCTGTGTGTTGACCAAACCAGTATTACAGGACAGAACATTATAAAGGAAGCAAATGAAAATGACATACCAAGAACATATTTTGTGAACTTGTTACAATGTTGCATTACTGTACATTTGAATGATTCATGTGCATTACAACTCATAAAAGAAGTTAAATTTATTTTTCTCCAAACTTTAGTTGTTTCATAGCATCTTTAGCTTCTTTATGAAGGTCCTTTGCTTTGCTTCTATATTTTTTGGCCAGTTCTTCGTTTTGTTCACCGCCATCGCCCAAAGCATACATCCTGCCTAAGTTTGCACATCCATAAACATTGTTCAATTCACAACTTTTGGCTGCATATTCCCTGGATTTTGTTAAGTTTTTTGACAGATCACCCAGTCCAGTGAGATACATGGCACTTATTCGAAAGCAACTCTCGCCATGTCCCTTATTGCAAGATTTATCAAAATATGAAGCTGCCTTTGTGGCTTCCTTCTTCTTGGCTGGATTTAATTGATCAGAGACGAGAATAGAGGCAACGCCGTAACAACCTTCCACACTTCCGCTATCACAAGACTTTGTGAAATACTTCATCGCTTTAGGGATATCCTTGGTAACACCTAACAGAAGAGAAGATTAGAACATGATTTATACACAAAAAAGAGCAGCGATCCTGATATTATATCACATAAACTGGTCTGTGGAAAACTGGATCCAATCCCTGGTTGCATGGTAGGTTTATATTCTTACAAATTTTATAAACATTTCCCTGCCCGTGATTGTGAATGACATTTTGTTTTCAGCTCTTATTTCACAGATTTCAACTTTCATTCCAGGCTTGGCACATACATTGATTGATCTATAAGTCTTACCTTTTCCATATAAATACTGTGCAGCTAACTTAGAACATCCACGTGGTTGGCTATAGTCCTCACAGCTCTTTGTGTATGCCACCGAGGCTTGCTCATAGTCTTTCTTGATACCAGAGAAGAAATCACCAAGTCTTAAACAACCTGTCAATTGAAGCAGGAATATACATTTACAATATAGACGATTGGGATTTCATTTAATATTTTATGATCTTATCAATTCGGAGTGTATAGCCTTAGGCGGAGTGTATAGCCTAGTGGTTAATGCCGGCGTCTCCCAGTCATGAGATGCCCCGCCGACAGCAAGGTGTGTCGTCTGGCCAGGGTGTTGTTCAATAACAACTTCCGGACATGGACGTTAAATGGATGTGTGCCGAGAGATTGGCTTCGGTCAGCTTGCGAGTCTAAAAGCCTCCATGGCTTCTTTCGCAAGTTCCTGCTTGCGGGAAGATCACATATACATACATACATACAATTCAATTCAGTGCAATCTTAAAGGTCAACTATATCACAAAAATAACTGGTTTATTTCTTTATGTTAAGGGTTACAAGTCTAAATTTGGTCCTGTTTGATTTTAAGGAATGATTGCTGGTCTTCTCTGAGCAATCAACTTTACTACACAACATAGTTTTGTAATTATAAACTTACATGTACAGTAAATATGTGTACATACACTGGTTTGAAGTCAATTGACAATTTAAAAATTGTTTTGGCTCAATAATCCTTAAAAATTAGTCCTGCAGGCTGCTACTTTGAAGATGAGGGGCACTGTTGAGACTGGATTAAATTTTAATTATTGAATAGATAGTGAGAAGAAGCTTGCACATAACACAAGTACCCATTCATACTAGGAGTGTTAGGAGTTACAATAATAAGAGTGTTAGCTCAGTGGTTAACGCCGGTGCCTTCCAATCTAAAGGTCCCCGGTTCGAGTCACTCCAAGATTAATGTATGTCGTCCAGTTACAGAGTTGTTGACAATTCATAATCATGGACGTTAAATATGAATGTAAGTGACTGACTTCAGTCAGCTTGCGGCTTTGATAAGCCAATGAGGCTTCTTTGCGAGTTCCTGCTTGCAGGAGGATCTAAAATACATACAATACAATACATACATACTGTGCATACATACATACATACATACTAAATACTGTAGGTACCATACATGTCTTCTTTTTTGATGACAGTTACTATCACCTTTTCAAGCTTAGCAAGAGTTTCACATAATGCATGTCCAATTTTAAATGTTCTTTATGGTGACCTGACATGATTATGCGGGGGGCATACACCAATACCATGTCCCTGAACTTCCTGTAAAATGTGCTCAACTTACTGTTAAATTGTTAATAACCAAATCAGTTTGTTTGATAACTTATCAGATTATGGGAAACACGAAGCTTTTGCCAAACGATAAAGAATATCTTGTACAAACAATATGGAAAAGAGTTACTGTTATAAAGCAATTAAATTGTATACACTATAGCCTATATGGGCCTCAGCAAGAGTTGCACTCGCGGAACTGGTACCAGTGAAAAATTCATATGGTTAAACTTTACGATTACCTTCGCCCGATTTCTCTTTGTAACATTGATAACTAAATTCTGTGCCCAGTCGTTTGAGGTAGTCTTGCACTTCTTCCTCATTTTTAAAATCAACTGCAAACATTTCAAAAAGTGTTTTGGTAAACTTTCCTAAGTTCCTGCTGACTTGCCTTTTCGCTTTATATTATCGGTGTTAGCTCTCGATAGTTACATATGAGAATATCGCGCGTTGCGTAATACTAGCAAAGATAACATTCTTTGCAAGAACGGAAGTTACAGCAGGTAACTCGTTGTGTACTTGTAAAGTAAAGCAGTGATCTACCAACCCCGATATTTTAACAATTGACGTATCTCCGGGGGAGGGGGAGGGGAGGGGGAAGAAATATTTCCCCTCCATCTCTCCACAAAAAGAATGTCAGAACATTTTTTTTTTGGACAGCTCCTCCTCCCCTCTTGTCTAGAAAAACAATGGGCTCCTCTCAAGGGCGTAGGAACCGGGGGTCGCTGGGGGCGCCAGCCCCCCAGTGAAAAA
>KN882962.1:186354-196699 GCA_000934455.1 Apostichopus parvimensis
GTAGTAAGAGTTACTTAGATTTGGGAAATAACTTTATGGTTTCTGCTTATGTCAAAAGAAGGAAAATTTACTTGATATTTACTTACCAGACAGATCCAAATAACTGAGTCTTCTCAAACCTTCTTTCATAACTCTAAAGTAGGCTGTAAGTCTCTGAACACCAACATCAGACAGTTCATTATCTGCCAACAGTAGAACTTCTAACCTAAAAGTACATAGAAAGGGATCTGTACAAGTACCGTAACTCTATCATCCTTGATTAATTACGATAATTATTTTTCAAACCAAGAGTTAAGACATTACTGCAAACCATTCGATGATGCATGGCTAACTAGCACTACTGCAGATCAACATTGCACAATGTCATTACAGCCAGTGACCCTATCTATAGATACAATCAAGAAGTACTCAGATATACCAAAGGCAAACTCTGCACTTCTTCATGAATATGTAATCATATGAAAGGGTAAAGGTTATTGAAAGGAAAAATAATAAAAAGAACATTAATAAAAAGCATAGAACAGAAAATGTGTTATTAAATCTTCAAAGGTAAGCAGCACTCACTGGTGTAATTGAGTTCCAATATGAACAAGGATTTCATGGTAATCATCAATACCGCAACCAGTAAGATCCAATTCTTTTAAATTTTTGAATACCTTGACTTCTTGGAGATGTTTATTAAGAGTAAGAATTCCATTGAGTGTCAAATTCTGTAACACCAGCTGTTTATAAGCTAATGTAAAAGACTCCAAACATGACGCTGAGTATTGATCTCCAAATTGCTTCAGTTTCAGGGCTGCTTCAAATATGCTTTTACCAATAATTTCTGGGATCGTAGTAAATGATTCCACATTGATCACATGGCAAGCAACAAACTCTGTTGCGAGGATAAAGAGTGATGTTGGTTGGTAGTATTTCTCCTGATCAGCAACAGCTTCACAACACTTTATAGCAGTCATTATGATTAACCAAATTCAAGGTCGAAGAAAGTAAAATGACTGTTAAAGTTCACATCTTCATGTTCTAACTGTTCCCCTGTCTGACAGTAGTTACCTTTGCCTGGAAGGTACATGGAATGTGTATATACCTGTTGTGATATAAAATAGAAATTTTAACGAAAATGCACATACTGTACCTTAAATTCCTTAAAACTAGTCAGAAGTTGATAGGCTACATACTGTACACAGTGGCCTCAGAATATATGGTCAATACTAAACTTGTAAATGTAAGAGTAGTATTATTATTAAACCAGAAACGGTAGACATGAAGTCATAGTGAACACCTGTAACAATCCCATTTTTATAACCTCACGCATGCCTAGCTTCTCACAATAAAAGTTTGCCTAGGTACGGCTAATAAGCCGGAGTAGCTTGTGTTACTCTTATAGTTATACATAGCAAATGTAAAATAGCAATGAACCTTACTTGACTCGAGCTAGGCCATACTCGGTAACTTATTTTACAGTAGGTTTAGGCCCTTGACTTGAGCAGTAGCATAACGTTAGACTATCTAGGCCTATACTATTACTATGGACTATGAAAAATGACTGTATCAGTAGTGGAGCAACGAACTGTTGATCTATTCTGACATTGTTCCTGCAAAATGGTTTAATTTACACATTGCATGTATATCTAAAAACTGTTAGGGGAAATAATGTTTGCAACATGCGAAAAATTAAAATACAGAAGGCCAACTTGCGCACAGAGTTGTCACTAACCTGCAAGTAATAACCTACACTATGCACTATGGCGAATAGGGGATTTCCCTCCCTAAACTGTCGTCTGCTAGTAATAGACAAGACATACACGATTTCGAATTGTCGCGGGTGACTCAGGCTATGCAACTACAGTACCCACCACATGTTGACTACACGAAGCCTACTGTAGCTAGAGATGATAATGTCTGTGTTTCTGATCATCACATCACCCTCAAGTTCCCGTGTAAACACTATTTGCAAGTTTTCCCACCATGATCACTAGTGCGTGGAATTATGAA
This sequence comes from Apostichopus parvimensis, assembly GCA_000934455.1. Lineage (NCBI taxonomy): Eukaryota > Metazoa > Echinodermata > Holothuroidea > Aspidochirotida > Stichopodidae > Apostichopus > Apostichopus parvimensis. The sequence goes on from KN882962.1 coordinate 188,350, forward strand.
GGTGGCATAACTTAAGAAACTGGAGAAAGCCTTTTGTGTGAGTCAAACACTTTTGATAGTTTTGCAAGCTCGATTGACTCCCTTTGAATTACTTGAACAATGCATCAGTTATACCCTACTGTGTTAGGCATTACTTTGAACAGTTTGAGTGTTTGTTTTAGACTAAATTAAGTTGGGGCCCTCCTTTGTACGATTCCTTAATCATAGTCGCAGTGGCTTAAGAGCGAATAATAAACTTTTATGAACTTGCAAAATTAAAATATAATGGTTAATCTCGAGTGAAATGTGGAATAAGAAATCAAACCGTGCTAATTTCTTCAAACCGATGCATGGTTATAACTGTCACGGTAAGCATAATTTAGGCTAGTCTAATGTACTTACACTTACAAGTTACAGTAAGAACTTTAAACCCTAACACTAACAGCATATAGACATTAGACTAAACTTAACTTAAGATGAGGTCTAGCTGCATTTTGTCCTTTAGGCTTGTCCATGTAAAGAACCCAACCTACATGAGTAAAGTGCCCTGCAGTTGAATGTGTTGTAAAAACATGATAATTATAGGCCTAGTCTAATATTAGAGCAACAAAAGACTAAGAGGCAAGAACTATATAGCGCAGCTGTACCGTTTTATGATGCAATCACAATATTTGCCAGAAACAGTTCATATAATCACTGCAAACTAGTAATAATGCATTCATTATGAGATTTACTTCTTTTGTTTTTTCACTGATGCTTTTTTGCCTTTGTTGTAGATGAACTTCAATAGTTTGAAATGTGAACCTATTGCTGTTACAGTATTCTTACTTCTCTTCTTGGAACCTTTCCTTTATGGTAAGTATATATGTGCTTGTTTACTGAAGTAGATTAATGCTTTCTATTTGTATTAGCTCAACTCTTCTGTTGAAAAATAATTTGCATGGTTGTTACTTTTCAAACTGTTAAAATGTTGAATAAACGTACGTGGTTTGCAAACATATTCTGTAGTTTATATTTCATAGGAACTCATCACAAATGTTCTACAAACAGAGTATTTCATTTCAGTAAATATAGGTCCTACAGGGATATGAAGCAACTGCAGGCATATTGATATGAAATAATTATTTCTTGAAAATTCTGTAAATACTTTGAAACATGTTTGTATAAGGCAAAAGTGGCTGTTTCCCATATGATTTTATCATTTCTTCTTACAAGCTGACATACCACAGATTACATTTGAGTGTTTATTGCTCTTCATATAGCTTTGCCCTTCATATAGTTCTGGTGCAAGTTTTAATTGGGCTTAATATTTTCTACCAGATTCTGTAGGTGCTTCTTGTGGATCTAGCCTAGATACAGAGGAAAGATATGGTGTCAATTGCTCTCAACTCTGTTCCTGCTCTTCTAATGCTGTTTGTAATGACATCACAGGCGAATGTACTGGCAGGTTATGTGGCAACACAGGCAAAACCTTTACATGTGACAAAAGTGAGCTACTAGCAAATGTATACAAACAATCGTGTATTACAACTCTTAATTAGCTTATTTATAACACTGTTCCATTCCATCCAGATAACACTGAACATAGCAATTTGCTATGATGCGATACTGGGTAAATTGTTCCCCGATCTATCTAGTTTTTGTCATATTGTTGCTGATATAATTAACCTTATAATTAACAGCTAATGGCAACAAATGAAATAAGCTAGTGGGAAATGCAAATGTAAGTGCTCAATGCAACCAGTGGACCAAAGCTGTTCAAATCTGGACATGCTCATCAAGTTCAACTGAAACTATCTTTATATCCATCAGATTTCACTTAAGTAGCTTTTTGCATTGATTATAGTCCCAATTTTTTAAACCGGACAATTTCTATTGAAATCCTGTGACTGTTCATTCATCACACCAGTCTGTTTCTACTTAGCTGCTATCTCAGTCAATACTAATAGAATTGGTAAGATAGCTGGATAATGGCAAGCAAACAAATTAGTTTTGATACATCATAGATAACAGGAAAGTAGGCATACAACTTATTCAGTATGAATTCATTACAACTGAAACATGTGTTAACCATCTTTTATTCATATCAGATGGACTAACCTTGGTTGTCATTGGAAGTCCCATCGTTGCCACGGAGATGACCTCAGTGACTATAACATGCATCGCTAACCTTGGTCCTGGTGATATACTCATCACCTGGAGGAACCCAAGTGGTGCCGAAATTCTCCCTGGCTCCAAATTTGAAGTAAGAAGAGAATCTGACACAGTTAACGTTCTAGCTTTTGGGAACACATCTTCCAAAGACAGTGGAACGTACACTTGTGTTGCTAATTTAACAGAGCCAACAGATTTATTGTCAACTGTGGAAGAAAGCACCAATATAACTATATTTGGTAAGTAAAGGTTGTAAATGCTGTGTGTCCACATGCAGGCAATCTTACATTGTAACCTAAGTGCCCTTGAAGAAATACATATATAGATATCAGTGTTTGTTCAAAACATTGAGAAGAACCCCAAAGAAGAAGGAACTCCCCAAACTATAGTCAGTTGTATATAAGTTAACTTTCTCTATGGTTCCTATTTCCCAGCTCGTGACGAAATCTTTGAATATCCAGATTCTGTCATAAAGAGAAAGGAAGGTGAGATGCTTCGGTTGACATGCAAAGCATTCTTTGCATCTCAGCTCCCATCTCTGCAGTGGTTGTTCAATTCTGAAGTTCTCAGTAGCAACGAAAATACAAAGCTCTCAAGCAGAGAGGAATATTATGGAGAAAATGATGTCATATTAGTCAGGTCTCTAGATGTCAGTATGGTAGCTGAAAGTCACAATGGAACCTACCAGTGTCTTGCCAGTCAAAATAACATTGAAAAAGATGTAAAGAACATCGAAGTATTCATTGTTGGTAAGTCTTCATTATGCTGCTTTTACTTAAACTTGATTAAAACGTAAAAAAAAGCATTAGAAAACTTTGAAGCAAGAGAAATTCAGTTGTCACCTTGTGTGTTTTGCAGATAAAAACAACAAAGAATTGGTATGTTGAATGCAAAGGAATAGTGACATATGATAAACTGCAGTGTATTTGAAATAGTATTTTTGTGTATGCAGGTTAATTCATATTTGTTATGAGATGAACTTGTTTAACAGTCCAGCCATGTATTTCATCAGTACCTATCTCACACATTAACTCACACCCCATCCCCTATCCTGACACATCCCTGAAACCTCATCTCCCATCCTCCATGTTTTTCAGTGTCTATGGCATTACCTTTCTAGTCCTAATTCTTTTGTTGTTTTTTTCCCCAGTGAATCAATCAATTCAGTATTTATGAGTACTAGCTGTATGTTCTCTTTGTCCTTCCAGATTTACCTGTTATCGCAGACCTTCAGCTTACAGATATTAGCCACAACAATCTTCATTTTAGCTGGCGTGTGGCGTATTCCGGGAATGACAACCTTACCTGTACCATCAGCGATACAGCCCATGGGTTAACAGTTGTGTGCAATGACAGTGTGACATGCAACACTACTAATCTATCTCCGTATACCACGTACAATGTATCTCTTGTCTGCCAAAACTATGCTGGATTTAGCAATGTTCTAGTGTATGACAATGCTCAGACTGCACCTTCAGGTATACAAAGAACTATTAGTATGTTAATACACATTATGAACATTATCCTAGAATTTCTCTGAAATGGGAAATTGGTTACAAAATGCAAGCAAGCAGCTACTGTATTAGTAATTAATAACTCAAATAACCAACTGCTGGGTATCTGACTTAATAAGTTTCAAAACATGACGAGAAAAATGACATTTCTGGGATTCAAAGGTGATGCAAGGAAGGGGCCTGCCAGACTTCTCTTTGCTCTTTTCAAGTTTGTATATAATTTCCAAGTCAGTATTCATTTGTAATTCACTCACCAACTTTACTCAGGTAATGGTAATCCAGCAGAAAGATTACTGCCTCTGAACTGTTAGGATGAAGAAGGATTGTTTAAACAACTGATATCACTAGAACATAGATCAGCCGCTTCCACAACTGTATGACATACTGTAGCATCTGTTAATGAATATTAAGTCTATAAAATGATTCCAATTATCTTATCACAGAGACATTAATGTTTGTTTGTTTCATTTATTTTCCAAGCACCGAGTCATCCTAATTCAGTGATGGTTTTTGAATCAGCCACTCATTGTAATATTTCTTGGACAGAACCTCTGGAAGTGAATGGACCGGGACCATTACACTATCAGGTAATCTAAAGATGTCTTATGTAATTGAATTTGTTGCAATACTGAGCAACGTTGATCAACTGATGAGAAAAAACCGAGGTTTCTGAAAATGTAATCTGCTATTAATAGATCACACCAGGAAGGATCAAATGTTTGCAAGTAATATGTTGGAAATAGTGACAAAATGAACATTGAGTCAAAGTTTCAGGTTCAAATGATATGAACAATAAAGGTTCTCTCAATCCATCTATTTAGCTTATTTTTATCTTTATAGATGTATATATATAGTAACTCTATATTCGCTGTTGTATATAGCTTACAGTTTTCTCTCATTGTTTGTTCAGATAATATTAGTTTTTTTTACTAATCTCAATGTCTATTTGATGTTTTAGGTTCAGTCCATCATTACTCAAAGAGGATCATTAATGAACATGGAGACTCAGATAATCTCTGACAATATTCCAGACACTTTGTTGATCCTGGAGAAGAATCAGCTGTCTGTCAACTCTGTCTACTCCTTCAAAGTCACAGCAGCAAACGATTTGTTCGAGAGCTCGTTCTCATTTGGAATGGGAGACTGTACAACACCTCGCAGTGGTGAGATTAGCATATATATATCAAAGGTATCACTGACAGAAATGTAAGAAAAAGAATGCTATGGTTGCCAGGGTACTATTGTTATCTCTGATTTTGATATTGCAGCTTTACCCAAAGACTTTGCTTATTTTTGCATTTGTAGGAACTATTATCAGAGTATGCTTTCCTCAATAAATACACAGTTTGGGTCAAACAGAATTGTATAGCTTCATATAATTTTCATAGTATCCCTACACCTGAAATTATCTTTCTTTTTACAATATTGCAGAACAAGAACTTCAATTTTTCATCCCTGCAGTAATTTAACAAATCTTGTTGATGGATGCAGAATTGTTGGTTGGCTTTGTAGAAAGACTTACATACATCCAAACCAGCAGTTTGATTGCAGTTGGTGACAGCAATGTTATTGTTCTTTGGGTTGAAATATTTACTTGAACCATCAAAACCCTGCATGTAGTTATTATGGTATTATACATAAAGCATATAGTGTGCATAAACTACCATTGCATTGCCATGTTTTGTTGGTTCCAAATTCTCATTGTTTGCTTTGATTTTCATCGTAGCTCCTGACATAATCCCTGAACTGAAACTCTTCAACAACAAAAATTCTGTTTCTAGTACTTCTGTGATGATAGCATCAGCTGAAGTGGACACAAGGAATGGACCCATCAGGTATGCTGATTAACTTGTTGTTAGGTATCAATTTTCTGAGAGCAGTTTAAAGTATATGAAATCTGGCCAACCCTAACATTACTTTCCAGAATGTTTTCTCCAAATTCCTATTGCCTCCATACAGTTCATCAATAATTGTTAAGTAATCTTTTTTTAAATATTTTTGTGAGGGAAGATATTAAGTTTAATTCTAATGAAAGATTTTTAATTTTGAAATTTATAATATCATCCATTTAAATATGTAATTATAACATGTTCTGTCTCTGTTGACATGTAATTTCTTATTGCAGCTGTTATGAGTTTGTTGTCATGGAAACCAATGGTGTCCTCATAAGTAACCCAGATGAAGACATTTCTCCAGATATTGTGGTCAACCAACCCTCAGAAGCTGGACTTCCATATCGTGCAGTAGTTTACAGACAGTGAGATATTAAATTCTGTTTTTATATATCTTCTGCAGGGAATTAATTTATCCTGTATCCCATAGCAGAGGTTTAATTACTATTTCACAGGAACCATAGTATTTCATGAGAGACAATGTTCGGAGTCTATAAAACGTCTAAATTTGAATCTTAAATTATTCCCTACTCTACAGTCTGTTTGTTCGTGTTCCTTGAAATTGATTGGTCCTGGTTTGTTTTAGTCACTCCATTAAATGTTTGATCACTTAGGCCCATGCTCTCAACAAAACTTGTAGTTACTTTGTCATTTAATTTAATTCAATCAAAATCTGCAGATTATTCTTGCAAAGATAAATTTCTTGAAGTCGTTACTTCATTTTCTACAACTTTACAACTTATTGTATTTGGATGGTAAAATACATAATGTTCTGGTTTGATTCTATTACTTTACAGTGATGATATTGTTGTCCTCCCGTATATCAGTATTGGGGGACAAGATGGTTTATCAACTGGGTGCCACCTCAGTGATAGCAATGTTATCATCAGGAGAGCTCAACCCGCAGAGCAAACCAGCAGTGGTTATTCCACCGGTAGTCAATTATGGTCTATTGGTAATACCAAGAAAAGGTCTATTCCATGGGGTTTAAATAATACCCTCCTGTTAGCATCCAATGCACCTTTGAAGGAACAAACAAACTATGTCATCTTTCTAAGGACTTACAGTATCTTGGATGATGGCTCAGTAAGTGTCTGTGATCAATTCCTGACTTTATTATTATACAAGAACAAGAACAATTTAAGCTAAATGTCATGAAAAACAAGAAAGTATAAAGTTTGTAACGTCAACAGCATGATATTGTGTATGGTGTATGCCTACATTTATATGTTCTAGCATATAAGATCCATTTGATCAAGCTGTCATTGTGTTGCTGTTATTTATTTAAAATGATGTATACATCTAATAGTTAATCAACTTTCTTGCACAGAGAATCATTCATCATCTGAGAATTGTAAATATGAAATGAATATTTGCAATCACAGCATAATAATATGGTATACATCCTAACATTTGTAACCGATTGCAAGAAAAATATTGAATTAATAAACTGAAAAAATAAATCAAGGAACGTTGCACCTGAATTCTGCACTAGCTATTAAATAAGCAGTGCCTGTTGGGAGGTTGGACGCTGTTAATAAGCAATTTTAGTAAACAACATTGGAATAATTGCTCTTTTCAAACTAGAATGACAATTATTTTTCTGTTTTTGATTCCAGATTGTTTATATGTCCAGCAGATATCTCAGTGTCACAACATCCAATGCAGGTTTGCGATTTGTCTTATGAAAATAATAAATAAACCCCCATCAATATTTACAATTTACATACATTTGTACCTCAAGACACAAGATAATGAAATACTGTATTTTATTCTGCTATTTATAAACAAGCCTGAAGAGATGGCTGGGGCCAGGGGCTATAATCCCGGGATCCGTGGTCAATAGAGGACCTGGAAAAACATGGAGGGGGCATAGAAAAATATGTGATCAAGAATAGTGTATTATCATTATCATAATATACTCAAGGAAAATATCAAGAGTGTAATAAGGGGATGACGCCTGGCCTGGCTCTGGAATCTTTGCTCATTAATCATCTTGTAATTATGATTTTACTCATTTCTTTCTAGGATTGGGCTCTCTGTTTGTCATCATCATTGTTATCCTTGTGATTCTACTCCTTGTTGGCTTCTCCATTCTGTTTATTTGGTAAGTTCATTTCATCTCTGTAATTCAAACTTGTCGTATCTTATTGCTTCAAAAACGTACTAAGAAAAAGGTCACCTAGGGTTATCATCTTTACCGCCATGTCAAATTAAAGAGATTGGATTTATAAAATGATCGTTATTCTATAAGAATTAAACATCAGTACTCAGGTTTACAACCTTTATTAAAGTATTTTGAAATTAGAAAATACTAACTCTACCACAGTATCTTTAAAACAGCTGCAATGAGACTACTTGATGGCATTGCACCCTTTCAAGGTATTCCATGATATTTGTGCTGTTCTATGACACTATGATGGTTTTGTTAATAATGTGTTTTAACCTAGGAAAGGTAGCTTTTGTTTTTGTAATTCTTTTTTGAACCATCTTTATTGAAAAATTGGCAGAAAACTTTGTTCATATCAAGTGAACATCACTGAGCAGCCTTGCCTATCACATTGTTCAGCAAACAGAAATATTTATGTAAATGATTGTGTAATAGAAATTTTACTTGAAGGTATAAACCAATGGAATTTTTACTGTTTTAATTTACTGCGATGATGAAACAGGAGACTAAGAAGGGGCCACTTGTACAAGAAGAAGACAATAAGACATGATGAAGATGCTACGTATATGAATGATGGTAATTGGAACAGTTTGTATTATATTATCAGAATGTAACTAGACAATGATGAAGATGCTACGTAT
>KN882963.1:0-10461 GCA_000934455.1 Apostichopus parvimensis
TAGCAGATGTTAACTGAATGTCTGCCGCAGTTTCAATTATAAATGTTCTCACGACCTTTAACTTTTAAGAGTTCAAAACTTGACAGTATCAACAACCTAATAAATGGTTCCTTTATTGAATGTTCTTTTACCTTGGAAAGATCCCAATGTTATGGACTTGAATAAATAAAAAGAAAACAGACTGAAATTTCACTCAGTGGGGAGTGAATTGTTTTAAAACTACTTTTCATGTCATAGCTTCAGAGCACTTGTTCTGACGGTATGAGCAGTATGGATATCGTTCTTCTGTTTTGACGAGTGCTTTGAAGTATGATTTGAGGTACAGTATGTTATGAGAGGACAGTATGCAGTGGTAATTAGTATCATCTAGAAAATTATCCCAACTGGCTGAAAGTGTTCCATTCATCCCCACAATGGCAGAAAGGAAGTCAATAAGAAACTTTATAGAGCGTGCTGTTTGAAGTTAACTCAAAATCATAAATGTATGCCTTAAAATAATCTTTCATCTCTTGGATTATGCCAATTGGACTATTTATAGAACTAACTAACCACGTGCAGTATTTGAGTAAGTGTGTGTGAGTGGTTAGGTCACAGCATACTCTTAACTTTGGAATAAAAAATAGGCAACCATTTTAAAGCCTAGTGAATTCTGTTTCATGATAAACAAAAACAAACCCATACCTTTTCTTGACGGTCTAAATTGTCATTCTTGGTTATGGAAACAAAAATCACATAATAATGAACACATGCTCTCTAAGCTATTAGCCCTTTCATAAAGATGGAGTAACTTAAACATTGAGAATTAAACCAAAATGATGTCCTGTCTCTGTTTACAATTAGACCAACAGTTCATTTGCTCATTAGCATAATGTTACTAAAATGTATGCATTGCATGAGTACATATTTTGACTATTGAATATTCATGTATACCTAGATCACAGTATGTACACATAACAATGCAACTTGATGAATAGCATGTTGAGCATCAGAAAGTCCATTTCGTTTTACAGAGCTCTTTATTGACGCTTGACATAGTTCAGTTATTCAGAAATAAATCATTCTAGTAAATGAATTGCAAGTACCCTACTGATGCTGTGTGTACTAAACAAGCTTTTGTTTATGTTAATATGCATCATTATAATTTGCTAATCCATTGCAAAGGAAGTGGAATCTGTGGGGAAAGTAATGTACTTAATTATTACAATGTGATTGTAGGGGATCTGTCAAAAGCCTAAAGAGATGATTAAGGCCGTCAGCCTGTCAGGATACTGTAGGTATCGGTTTATGCGTGTTCATAATGGACTTCCAAGGGTAATTGTACAGTACCCACCCTGTAAGATATCTTTTAAAAAAAAGAAGGAAAAAAGCATTGTTAAAGTTGAGATCAATTAGCCTTGATTATAATCAAGTCTGCCTGATTTTAGCAGCTGTGCATCTGGTTAGGTTGATGTGGATTATATATTGAACTGCTGAGTCAATGTTTGCAATTGATTAATGGCATGTTTAAGAGGTAAAACACTTCAAGTTGTCAGCCGTGAGTTACTTAAGAGTTTGACAGTGTGCTTCATCTAAATTTTACATTCTAATCTTGCTTGATAGTTAACAATAGCCCCATGTCTTAATATTGTTATGAAAGACTCTAGATTTATCATTTGAAAGGAGGCATAATATGAAATTGGTTCATGGGTATCCTGTTTGTTACTTTGTTTTAGCTTAGAACTTGGTGACCTTGTTTGAAATGAGATATGGTGGTCATTCGTGAGTTCCCTGTTCAAACAATTACATGCTCCAGAACTCTTTAAAAGTAATCAAAGTGCCCCTCCTGGATTAAGAATATCGTATAACACCCTCTTCTTAATATAAATGTTGTCACTTGAAGAACGTATGAAGATGTCACCCGAGGGAATTGCTCTCCACACACAGCTTTATCTTAAAACACTTAAACGATACTTTTATGAACGACTCAATACCTCCGAGGATCTTAAGAACTTCATGAAAAACTGCTCAGTTTAACAACCGGCCCCTCCTTTCACAAGCCTTAGATGTTAACAAATTTATATGAATTATCATCATAAACAAGCATCCACTGTACGGTATGAAAGCATCATATTCTGGGATGTTTTTATGATAAATCCCTGCTGTTATATTGCTCACAACTTCCCTGCTAAAGATCCTTACTTACCAATACATAGTTTATACTTAAGTTATAATGTTCACCTGGTGAGAAAAGACAGAATTTTCATGAACAAGGTTAAAAAAAATTATATTTATATACAATTGCATTTGTAAGTTGTCCTCCTTATACAAACCCCATTTATCGTACCTGCTTTATACTGTCGGACTCAAGATGCAAAAGCAGTCAATACATGTCATGCTTAGTATTGAATTTAACGATATACTGCTAATCATATTCATGCGTACAGTGTACAATCCTCTTAGATTATTGAGAGAGTGCTACATTACGACTGTAAGCTTAAATTTGATCCTACAGAGGAGAGCTGCAATTATAGTAACACTGCCGCTATCTGCCCGTCCCCCTCCCCCCTCCCACCAACCCACCTGCCTTGCAGATTTATGTCAAATGTAGAAAACCTGTACAGCTTTAGAGTCACCTTTTCCCTGTTCTCTGCAAAAATGCAAAACATAGTGACGTCTCATCTATTTTCTTCCCTGATTTATCTAACTGGTTGTCTTCTTTGCGTTGAATTGTATTATTGTTTATTTATTGTTATTTATTGTTATTATTGTATTGTTGTTATTTTTTTTATAGCTTTTACAGCATTTCCCAGAAGGTGATACAAGAGAGCGATTGATACCATATATCCCAGGTGAGGTGCAAGGTAAATAAATCGTCTCACTCTCATCTTCTGCTCTTCATCTTATTTTCACCTTTTCTTCTGTTTTCTTCATCATTCTTTTCTTTTTTTTCCACTGCTTCAGAAGATATTCTGCGGAGAGTGGCTTGTTTGTTTTTTCGCTGGTCGCACATCTATCATGGTTCTCTGTTTTCATTCCATCATCAAAGGTGCTCAAGCACAGATTGTGACTTTCGATGACCGGTTACTTTATTCCTCGGTCAAATAAGCCAGGATAGCTTTTAACTTGATCACAGTTCATTCAATATTCTTTCTCATCATTCGACTATCCACAAGGTATCTGAAAGATGATGATAGAAAAAAAAGATAAAAAAAAAGAATGAGTTGGTCACGACTGATTATCTGGCATTGGCCATTGTTAGCACATACAGTATATTCTAGAAGGTTTTTCGGGAAATAAATGGTGTAATAGGTTATGTTTACACACTGTGGGCTGATGTGCAACAGAAAAGCAAACAGCCAGAGGGAGTTTAGCTGATTGTTAGGATAAGCATGAAGTAGAAATTGATAACATCTGCCCAGTGTTACTAATTTACTTTTACGGAGTGGTGGATTTAAGTAAAGTAGGTTATAATGCATGACTTACCTTTGCTTCAGAAAATCAACAAATCGGAGCGGTTCGATGGATCGTAAGGAGAGCAAGATGAAGAAAGCATGGATTCTTCCCACACCATCTATGCCAAACAAAATTCTGAGGCAGTGACATAAGTTGTCTTTTGTGAAAATCTCTGAGCTGAATTTCACTTTTAGTATATTCCAATGCAAGGCAACATTAACTAATAGTTGTGTGTGAAATAGCTTGTTGCTGAGAGAGAACTGTTTTGTAAATTTCTGAAAATCTTTACCCAGTTTGGTTTGATCATTAAATGGGGTTTAAGAACAGATCCTCTCTGATGGGGTTCCTTGTAAATGTGGTCATGGTCAGATAAACCAGAAAGCTAAGTAACCCATAACAATATGTGATACTTTAGTAACATTTTAATGAGGGTTGAGGGGAGGTGGTTCTTTGCAAATTGTTGTCCATAAAGAAATGAGGCCTATTTTTTTCCCTTTGCCATTGCTTCTTAAACTGGGTTTTTAATGCTTAACTTGGCAGTTGGAGGTGTTAGACCAAAGCACTGAGGTATTTTGATGGTTTGGGTCACTGCTGAAAAGCAGCAAAATAAATGGAAGAACCTGATGCACTAGTGATACTCCCGAGATCAGAATCCCCAGGAGTGACTGGATTTGCTAGAGTGACGACTGTTTTAGGTTTCGCAGATGTGATGGCCATTTATGTAGAAAACAGCTGTTTATGTGGTAGTATTCTACATTTAATCACACCTACAGTATAGGGACCCCTTCATTTAAGCTCAGGACTTTAACCAGGAGGATGGCTTTTGCCATTGGTGCCCTTCATGAGTTGCCTTAGTGCCCCTCAAAAATTACCATACCAATGGCACAAGGTGCTACAATGCCTTGTGACTTGTACTATTGGTGCTGCAATTTAAAACACTTAAAACTGTCCTGTGTCATAGCTGTATTTGGTGCTAAATTTTGAGACAGCTTTTTTTTTGCTCGTAGGTCTCATGAATAGCTTTCCTTAATGATCAGGTATGGTACCAGCAGGTTGATAGATTAACAAATGCAATGTTCAGCTTGTTACATGCACTTGTGTTTTTCATGCATGTGTGTCACTTATACATTGTTCTGTACAATTAGTATGATTGCTAAAACAGGGTGCAATATGCTGGCAATTAATCTTATCATTTGGTGACAGAAACAACCTTGATCACGATATATGTAAACGAGTCAGCTTGACCGTGTTCAGACTGGTATAAATCAAGTGTCAGCAACTCTACCTATAAAGTAGTTTACAAAGACGGTCTGCGGGTTGTAAAGACGCTACTGTGAGCAGATTGAGTCGAGTTTGGGTCTGAATTACAGGATTTTCTTCAAAGATTTTTTTTTTTAATAAAACAAAAACTGTTAGCAAACTGCTAATCAACTAAAGAGCCTGTGTAAGAGAATATGTAAATGTAAGTGGGGCTGACATTTCAGTCCTAGCAGGATCTTCTTCAGAGGCTGAATGACAAGACAAAGTTATTTCTTGCACTAAAGAGACATCTCTGAAAATCACAAACCTTACAAAATTTTGTAGCAAAAACTTCCATATTTCTCGTTGATCCTGTAAAAATTCTGTGTCCTCACGGCGAATTATCGGCCTAAATATCGTGTCAAAGGATTGATATGTTGGGAAAGCATTACATTGCAAACACAGCTAGCTGCTTTCCCAGATAATTTTCTTGTATGAAATGTTGACATTGTCACCTCTGGTAGCCTCAACCTCATACAGCAGATACCTCTGACAGCAAATTATTTCAGACTCTTGTCAGAATTTGTCAGAACCACTTAGTATATTCATGTATCTATTGCCTATCTGCATATATAAGAACTGACCATCAACTTTGCTCTTTTTTTTCCTTTTTTTTTTTTTTTTCCCTTTCTTTAGCCATCATCATCATCATCTTCTCTTTTCTCTCTGAATTTTTCAAGCCATATCCAGGGATCTACAGATGTTTGCCAAAGTGCACAAGGCCTACGTGTTTAGTGTCAAGTAAAATGCTCTGTCGTTTTTGTTATTGCCTTATGAATATTCATTAGAGGGGTCGGCGGCAGGTGGTGTGAACAAGAATCACTGTAAAAGGTAGAATCTGACCAGACTTACCGAGGGGTGCACGTTGGGATCGTCTAGTCATAATCGTTTCTGCTTTGATATTTTTTCTCCCAGGTAAACACATATTCAGCGGGGCCCAAGGCAGAGAATCCACAGAGAAGTTGATACCGAGGGAGTTTCTGGAATACGCCAGGTTAGCCATTTTGCCCTTTTATGCAAGATCATCTCCACATGTCTTCCTGATTTCTTTGTGTCGACCCATGCCACAAAATAATTACGTGCTAGTTTTGTGAACCAGTTCATCAACATGACTGCCTTTGTAGGGTTTTGCTGGTAGTGTAAGACAGCTATATTTTCAAAAAGATGAAATAGAAACTATTCTTTGAGCTGTCAGAGAGACAACCATTTCATTTAGAGTGATGTTGTTCAGTCATATATCGCGTTCTATCACATAGTTGGACAATCAGCTTTGGCTGTGTGTCAAGTCGGAACTTTGAATATCATTGGACTTTCTCTAAAAGCCAGTTCTGATTGAAAGCTAAAGAAGATAGTCACGTCAATATAAGTCGTAAAATAATGTACATGTACATATTTCTTGCGCATTTTTAGAGGAATTTATATAGATGTAATGTTTGTTACCCATCAGAGTATCAGAGGCATAAACAAAGAATACTAACATATTTCGTTGGTTTCTTAGAAGAAATTAAAATTTGGCTATGTGTGAAGTGAGAGGTATATATGTATTTACACTGTAAGAAACAAGAAATGGGTATCTTGCTTTGGATTCAGTCAAAATTGCTACGAATTTGTTAGTCCACAGGAATATTTGAACTGAGATAGATACCATGCACAGATGTTGTTGTTTTTTCTGTCAGTTTCTCTATGTGAGCTTCTATATTGACAAACAATATAACTTTAATATATATAAAGTAAGTTGATATCTTTGATATAAAAAATAATGTTCTTTCAATGTGAAAGACAGTTAGAAATTCCAACTGGCCACTTATATGAAATATGACAATTTTAGATGCAATTTACCCCATGTTAAGTTACTATGTGGTTGAACTCAATTCTTCCAAACTTTATTCAAATAGTAAAGTAAGTAAATTCATAACTCACTTTATATTCTTTACGATATGAAGTCCCTGGAAATGAGAAATCCACTCTCTCATTTCCAATCACTTCAAGTGAAGGTTCTAAATGTCAAATGTATCTGTATGTAAACTTTGTGTCACTTAATTTAATCGGGAACGCGATGGACACGTTCACAGCCGATATCACGAAACAGCTTCAGAATGATGTAGATTCTCTTTGTCTAATTACTAGGATAAATATGATTAAATGAAAAAATGAATGACTTTCGTTTTAATAAAGATAAACAACAACCGTGCTAGTAGAGATCCTAATTTTTTTTTTTTCAATCACAGTAAATTGTCAGCACTACCTAAGAACATCTTACACTGCGAGTTGATGAAGGAGTTCTTCAAAGCAGACAAGCCTGTTGAAATCGCAGAGCCATCTTCAGGGCTTGGTGGAACAGAAGAGTCATCAGCCAATAGTGCGCCCTCTAGCAGCAGCTCATCTGCAAAGACGATACCCGTATCACCTGCCACTGGTGAGTCGTGAATCCTAAAAAGCAAGAGCATGTATATATTTGCAAAGAAGGCTTGGTTCGGTACCTGTATGTATTCAGTTTTCAATGTACTAAGAAAGAATCAGAGAAATGAAATAATATTGTGCATCCCTGTTTTGTATCGATAATCAATATTCGTTATATTTAGAATTGACCTCCAACCAGCCAACCGAGGGTCAGTCCCCATCAGAGTATGGTTCATCTAACACCCCTCATCATCACCACTACCACCACCAACACCACCAACAGCAGCCTCCTCATCCAGTCTCACCTTTACCCCAGCCAACTCACCCATTGACAGCCTCTCTGCAACACTTGGACATCTCTCACCACCAGAACATTAACTTGACTCCACCAAATCCAGTTCACATCAGTGCCCAACCCACCGTCAACCAACACAGCAGCGGAACCGCTCAGCTGCCGACGGGAGCCAGTGGAAGTAGTAGTAGTAGTGGCAGTAGTACTCCTCCAACTAACTCATCAGGATCCAACTCGGTTTACTTCCAGACCATCTCAAGTGCTATCTCAATACCAACGCCAACAGAACTCTACAATGCCACCACATCTTCGAGCGGTGAGAGCCTTCTTCCAATTTACACAGTTTTCTCTATCACAATCTCTCTGGGAAAGTTGGTCAGTTTCAAGTCCGATTATTCCATAAAAACTTTGTCATTACGTATTGGCTCCTCCTAAACAGAACTTTAATCTAGTAGGAATGACAGAACCGAAACAGCAATTTCAAAGAATCTGTCGTAGTAGAGAAATGTTTCGCAAAAAGAGCAAAGACATGACTAATAAGCTCGGTTATGAATTTGGGACCAAGGACTTGAGGAGAAGGACTCCAAAGCTCACTCATTGGAGCCTTGGAACACTCGGTTGACGCTGGTTGCGATGTAACCATTTTCTTTGCTCGTAACAGCGAGGCTTATAGTCGTAAAACCTACTGTTATTTGGTTACAATCACCCCAATGTGATGTTAGGTCCTTTGTAATGTACTCTTTGCCAGTTTTTTACCCCAATCCACTGAGAGATAGTATCCTTAAAAAACTCTAAACTAGTGGATATTTCTTTGCCTAATATTACGAAAGATGATGTTTTTGCACCACAATAGCTTGTTAGATAGTATCACCTTCTGATGAAAACTCACCTCTTTAGTTTTTATGACATTAATTTCACTGCTTTATGGTTATGTTAGATCACATTAATGTACATTTGTTTGAAGACTGTGGTTCAGCCGAAACTAATGTTTCTCTTCTCTGTGGAAGACACTTTTTAGGTTAATAGCAAACAAACTCGTTAAGCATCATTTTGTAGAAACTTACAAACAAAGAGGGCAGCTGAATGCTAACGAACATTCTAATATTTTGTCGGTCACGATGTAGTCTGAAAACATCACCAATACAAGGCTACCCTATCGACTTGATAAGAAACTCTACTCTACATATTATACCGATCAGTCACATCTGTCAGTACTAAACACAATTATTTTACAAGGCTAAACAGGCATGGGGGGGGGGGGGCTGGGTGGATATAAAGGGCAGAATAATTAACAGGAAGCCAGAAAATTATTATGTGCTGCACATTTACACACAGTTGCAGATGATGCAACGTTGATTCAATGTTGGGACCACATTGTTCAAATTCATTCATTTAAATGTCAGTTTTCCAAAAAGGTGAAATTTTGATTTTTGACTAATAAATGAAGAACATATACGTTAAGCATCATGGGTAAGTTTGCATGCAATTCCTACATTGGACTTTTGAGATATAGTTGTAATTGTCAGCAAAAAGGTGTGACGTCATATTTGCACACTGACAGAATATTTTTGGGGGCAGAGGCGATTGGGGGTAAGGTTTACCCCATATTTCACTTGGTTTGAGATTGGGATCCAGCTTTACCAAAGGGTTGTGTAGTTATCCCATATATCTCAATGACAGTAGTGTATTCATATATGTCAGTGCATCCCAATTGAGAAAAAGTAGAAAACTGGAGGATAGTTTTGAAGAAAAGCGAGAAACCAAATTTGTCAAAGTGTGCATCTTGGACATCACACCTGTTTGCTTCAAGTTCACACTTGGTCCAAAACATCATTTTTCAATTCTTAAAGATAACAATTTGAGAATGTTTAATTTGCATTTTAATTCCAGAAAACATTTTGGTGTCCAGGCAACCATATGATGCTGCAATGCTTGGAAAGACCCAGGGATTGTCACCAACTAGGTGAGTGTTCCTCTTCTTGTTTCATTCTCTTTTTTTAAGGGGATGGTGCGGGTGGGGGGTGGGGAGGTCCTTCAGTGATGCCACAACTCCATATTCATTGAGGTTATAGTTTTCTTACCGTCTAAACAGGTTAACATTTCCAGGTAAAGTAATTGCGGTGCATTATCTTGCTCTGAAAGTTTCCCAAACTAGGACCAGGGACAATTTCTAATGCAGTTTCTCAGTTTGCATCGGGCATTGAAGTATCACCCAAAACATGGTTGCATGTGATTAGTGAAACACAAGTGAAACGTCCATTCTCAAAATGAGTGTATCAGGCCCAATTCGGTCGGGATCAGCAAAACATTCTAGATTTACTCTATTTTGATGTGAGAGTACAAATAGGATGCTCTCTTAGCAGGGAATATTTTTTTGTACCATTTATCGGGGAATAATTTATCCAGTATCGCATCGCAGAATGTTACACAAAATGTTCACGTTGCGATACAAGTGCAAAGATGTGTAGTAGCTGTTTGCACATACGAACTGTAGTCAATTATAAGAGAAACTTCAGTCTTCTACACAGCTACACAGAATATGTACAATAAATTATGCCCTGATTTATTAAAGTGTGGTTTATTGACTTCAGTCCTCCCTTTCCCACCTCTATCTAGACGACAACGGTTGGTACAACAATCGGTGGCAGTTTTAACCCTGTACCACCGTTGACTACTCTCTCATTTGCCACCCATCCCACCCCGTTCATGCTATAAACGTGACACTTTTCTTTTCTCCATCTGTAAAGCCTGTCTCTAAGTCATTTGCGTTTCTTCTCTCCAGCCCTGTGAACTATGCCACGGCCTTGCCAAATAGTAGTGATGCTTTCAGTCCCAAACTCAACCCTACTGAAGTGAATTCTCCGCCTGCTAACGGGGAGGTGCCACCTGTACTGTCTGCCCCAATGGTCCACCTGCCCCATCCACATCAACCACAGCATATGGTCTGCTTCACCACTGCTAACAGCCAGCCTTTAAACCCAACTGCCTTACCAAAGAATGCCGTAGCCTCCGAGATCCAAGAGTGGTTGAAAAAGCAA
>KN882963.1:55036-67692 GCA_000934455.1 Apostichopus parvimensis
CAAGTTCGCAAAATACAATTAGTTGTGTTTTTGTAGTAACGTGAGATCGTAACCGACGAGGTGGTTAGGCTATTTGCTATGCACTTAACTATGGTAGGATTCTATTTTTTCCGTATTTTTGGAAATTGTAGAAAATACTTTCTTTTCCCCCCTCTAACACCAGATGTGGTCTTACGTTTTATTCATAAATGGGTGTACTAGAGCCTTATTTACATGGCATTAGTTGCATTTAGCACGATATGCCAGTTTCACGTGAATTTTTCGAAAGTGTTTTGCTGCATCTTTCGTAAAATTTGAAAGGTGTACCAACTTACTTTTCGTTCACAATTGGTAATTTCTCTACTGATTTTCAGAGTTTTTTTTACAGTCAAGTGAATACGTTGTGCATTGAGTATAAACTTATCGCAAATGCAAGAAAACGATGCGGGGATTTCGTCCTGTTTTTTTTTATCTTGGGCAGATTAACAAATCATTGCAAGTATAAAGAAGTAGCTCTGCTGTGAAAAAAAAGTTCAATATCGGTTTGCTGTTATCGGCAATTAGGCAAAATTTTACCGATACCGATATGCTGCCGATATTGCATACCGATATTGAAAACGATTATCGTAGCAACACTATTTAAAAGTGTGGACAGTGTTGCTGGGCTGTCAAAATGCCTGACTGGGTAAACATGAAATTTCTTGCAAAGTTCTTCTCGACATAAAAGATGGATGTGCACAGGGTTTCTGATTACTGTAGTAGTTTGGAGGGACAAAGATCACTACCTATGTTTGAGAATGTCAGAGTATTTAGAGAAATAACAAAGGCCGGGATCATAGACAATTTATATTATTCAGTGACCTGAAAACTCTCTAATCTTTGATTTTCAAGCTCGCTTTGAAAATTGGCTCCTAAGGCCTCACCACAATTACACAGTAAGCTGCCATTAATTACGTAATAGTTAAGGGGCTAGATGTCATTTTTAATCAGTAGATACTCAACAAGCATTCTAGTGGGTAAAGTACTGTATCTATCTCAGTGTAGTTCAGAGGATTTCAGGTCAGTGGTGACCACCAAGGTCACAAGTTATTAGTTGAGATCAAATTTGGTAGAGATCCATTGATACATGTCCACTGGAAAATATCCAAACAGACCTTTTGATCATTTTCTAGTACTGCAGTTGCCTTTAAAGAATTTGGTATTTTTTTAAAAGCAAATCAGCTTACTAAAGTAAAAAAACAACTTTCAAACAGGTAAAGAAAACTATGAAATGTCACACACATACTTAGCCCAGAGCCCCAGACATTTTCTTCAGAATCTTCAGAAAACTTTGCACTGCTTCATATATATTTTGCATTTAGTGCACGAAAAAAAGGTCGCCATTTTGCAAAACTGCCCGTACAAAAGACGGCTGGATGACTGGCTGCCTAAATCCCTGGTTGCAAGTGAAAAAAAACAACTTCCAGATGAGCAAACGTAAACTTCGTCAAAGAAGGACTTGAATAGCACTTTGACTCTTTCTAATTACAGTGTAAGCCTTTGTGTACAAAATACTGCTTAATATCTACTAACTTGACATATCAAATTTGGTCATTTTTGCCTAACATTTTGCCATAATATAGCAAGTAATTATTAATTACTGTACACCCTTAAACGTGGTGAGTTTCAAGTCTCCTTTTGAGTTTAGAGTGTTATTCGGACGGTTGTCGAGTGTTTTGCCTGGGTTCTGTTCATTGTGCTTGATACTATACTAGTGTATATATGTACTGCAGGTACCAATTTCCAACAGGTATTAAGGTTCACTGTTCATCATGTATTACTATTACATTTAAGTTGAGTCCATTCCTGTTCAATGTAGGATCTAACGGTGGTTCCCTTTAAGTCGTTAAAATTGTTCCTTGCACATGTCGACATTAAATCAATCGAGACTTCTTATTGTGTGTCTTTAGTGGAGATAAACAGTTCTACAAGTCATGTTGAAAGAAAATGTACTGCAACCCTCCGCCCACAAGGAAAGTTCCAAGTTAGTCACAAAACAGGAAGGACAATCTGATCAACAGTCGATTTGTATTTCCCTTCAATTACAGAATGACTTGAGGTTTTCTTTGCATTTCTTCTGAGATCACTAAATATAAACATAAAGAAAAATTTAACTTAGGAAGTTAGGAGGGGCTTCACACTACACAGGAATGAAATAGCATTTAATTAATCTTTTGCGGTCGTGGCTGCTTTCACAAATTGTGAGAGTGTAGAAGATTGATACTGTTTTTGTTCCCTTGCCTAGGCTAAAATGCTTTGGTCATTGCCAGTATCAGAGATTAACCCAACCGGTTCTGCAGTCAAATTTACAAATGTAGTGTTCATTTATATTATTGGGAACAGGATTATTCTTGCCAAGATGTTTTTATTCAGTGAGAGAAGACACTGCACGGAAGGTGTGGATACTGTACACCCCACCCTCCCCTCACCTTCCATGCCTTTTCATTACCCTCACGAGAGTAATTGTCAAAGGCTTAAATGCTTATTCCCTGGTTCTTCAAACCCGTTGTGTAAATATCATGGCAGGAATCCTCTGGCAGGCTGTTAAAATTACCCCATTTTTGATTTAGGAGTGACTAGAATAATAATTACAACATTACAACAGTGTACTATATAGGTCATTATCATAGAAATGAGTAGCAGTTACTGTAACACATCTCTAACAAACGCTTCCCCCTCTTTGGCAAAAGAATGAATCAGGTCAAGTTTATAGAAGGAGGAAGCGTTAAATTTGGGTTTAAATGAGACAAAGTTACCACATGGGAAAATGGTAAAATAAACGTTCATTTCCTATATCTGACCAGAAAAGAAGGAGGTACAGCATGCCATATGGTACTGGTTGGCTTTGTGAGGTCTCTCAACTGTCAGAGTTACAGTGAGCTACGTACACATACATACAGATGTTTGTTTATATAGACAGTACTGTCTTTAATTAACCATATCATTGAATTGTCCAAGGAAGTGATGGCTTAGAGAGCGAAAAATCACATCTTTGGCCTGAGTCTGTTTCCACTAAAATTTAGAAACTCAAACTATAACAATTTCACTATTTTTCAAGTACAAGAACCTTTTTGTTTCTCAAGGTAACTTGATATGTACAGCACAGTGTTTTAGAGCGATGCTGCATGGTATTCTTTAACTACTTCTTTGTATACATAAATTTGATAGTACTACTCTCATTAATTAATTTACTCACTGGCACATACAGTATTAAATTATACAAGGAAGTAAACTTAGCAGGTTATCAATTCACACCTGTTAGATGAGGGATGCAACAACACTGGTCAGTTGTACTCAGAAGTGGTTAAAACATATACAGTAGTGTGGTGCTGTACAAGTACTATAGTAAGCACTAGAAGTAGCTCTAACAAATTTCTCTAATTTGTCTTGAGTTTTAGTAACTTAACGAGCAAGGACTTAAGCAAACAAAGAGAAGCAACATGTGACTTGAGATTTGATGCTGTAATGGAATAGATTCGTTTATTATTGCGGAGGGTTCCAAGATGTCATTTACAGTATAGTCATCTTTGGCTACTTGTTTAATTTTTAAGAACTTTATGTGAGATGGATATTGTCCTTACTGAAAGTATATTTTCTGGAGAAAACAACAGCCGATTAACGATATAAATAATTTTGTTATACATGTAGACTTGTAGTTTATAATCCTGTATTTACACAGCCCCTATGTTACATTCTTCTTGTCTGAAGTTCCAACCACGTGGTGACTTGTTGATGTAGAAAACTTTTGAGCGTGAACTTGAAGGGTTGCCCGATTCCAATATCATGGACCGGCATGCGCAGTATACAAGTGGGGAATCCCCAATTTCTGTCTGTGTACGGATTACAGGTTTTTCCACAATCGAACATTTTAATGTATATCATAGATAGAGTACTGTATGAATGAAGGATGGTGTGGGTTGCTTTTTTCCTAGGTTTGCTTTTCTTTTTGAAAGTGTATGTTAAAAAATGAAGGCCCAAATATAGCATGTTATTTTGGATCTGTCTTTATTGATAACCGTGCGTGTAAGAGTCTGTAGTTGGCCTAGGCTATGGCAATGTAAGAATGACATTTGACAGTCTCGTAATTGAGTGCTTCGAACCGAAGATGAAATGTTGAGGAAAATCCCGGTAGTAGTTTCGATACCGGGATTCATGTTGCAACACTACCGGTTGTGTGAAATTTGCACTACCGCACAACGCTAATTGTAAATGTTGGGTTGGTTTTATTGTTCCTATAAACACTGTATATACTAAATTATTTTGAAAACCTTCCCAAGATTAACACTCTGGGTAGTGTTTCTCAGTGAAATCATGTAAGCTGATATATATATGTTCTATGACTTTGCCAACAAGCACATAAACAAAAATTTGTATTTTGAACTTTGTTGATGCCAGGGTCATTTAACAGGTGCAGATAAAAGTGATAAGTTTGACTATTCGTGGCTCTTTGAACTGTACAGACTTGGCAACATTTTGCCCTATTCTCAAAGACTATCTAACATATCGTATTCTGCCTAGGGTCATCCTTTATGCTCTGATATTGTGGCACAATAGCACTGGATTGCCAGCTTAGTTTTGATCCTTGGTCCGGGAGGGAGAAAAGGGAACCTGTCCATGGATGTACAGTATAAGAGATATTAAATTGATCAGTTTATGTACAGTGATAACTGATCTACGACAGGTTCATTCAGAAGCCCTTTCTTGGAGGCCTTCACTCTCACCAACAGGTCATTTTCAATTCCATAATCCACAGATGACCATAGTCGTGTCAAGCTGGAGAAAGGGGACAGTGACTACATCAATGCAAGTTTGGTGGAGGTTCCAGAGGCCAATAGAAAATACATTCTTGCCCAGGTTGGTTTTGTTTTTGTTTTGTTTTTTGTCTTTTTGTATCCTTCTCTACATCTGTTCTTTCCTTTGTTTATAGTTATAATATATCTCCCTCAATTCAGCAATGAAACTTAAGGTGATATGGTGCTGTCTATGTCTCACAGATTATCTTCAAACTTAGAACAGTGTAGCTTATTTGATCATTAAATAATGTGTATCAATGTCAGTAAACCTTCTGGATATTGTTCGAAATATGGCGTACATCGGATTTTGTTCAAAACCCCAGCCGCAGCCGCATCTCTGATTGTTGCGATATGGATTGGACTCGCTCTTAGAATCAGCAAATTCTAGGCAGCCTAATAAGCAGGTGAGAATTTTTGAAAGGTTGGTAGAATAGAATTAATTACCATGTAGTTGTTTTTAATTACATTATGCCACTGTAGTGAGAAAATTCAGGCTGCATGTATAGATGATACTGTCATAGTAAGCTATATAACATTAGTTTGTTGTATTAGTGGGCACGCACCACCAGAGAGCCCACAGGGTAGCCCGGATCCCTTGGTACTAGCACAGATATTTTATCTGCTGGCCCAAATGGGAGATGTTCTACTGTATGCCCTGGTACCACCAAAGAGCTGTTAGGCCCTGTTTGAAACAGAGAGCAGTTTTCCCTGGGAGCCACCAAAGAGTTCTTTAATCCTGGTGTGATCAGAGAGTTGTTATGTCCTGCAGCCACCAGAGAGATGGTATCCCATGGTTCAAAGAGCTGTTATCTACTGGTACCACTAGAGAGCTGATATCTACTGGTACCACCAGAAAGCTGTTATCTACTGGTACCATCATAGAGCTAAATCCCTTGGCACCACAAAAGTAATTCCATGCTTAAAGAAAAACCTGAACATATTTCATACAAAACAAATGTCAACATTAGCTACAATTATAGTTCAGTAAACAGTCTCTAATGGCAGTTGTATCCAGCCAAGGTCAAAGGTAAGTGCTAGCTAGAGATAAAGTGGATTTCCTAGTATAGGTAAGGTTAATTTCAAGTGTACTGTAGTACACCAGTTTGGTGGCTAGAAGGAATCATTAAAAGCTAATTCTTTATGAAAAAGTACAATTTTGTGTACTTAAGAAAGGGACTGGTTTGGTGGAATGTTATATCTATATATCTTTATGAGTACGATAAATTTAGAAATGAATTGCAACTATCGCTGCTCTAAGAATGAGATTAATTTTTTAGAAAATCTTGATATTCACGCCCTGCTTTCAAGTTCTTTGACTCTGTGACAGAAGTTGACATTTCAGAGTAAAGTTTTACAAAATGATGATGATGATAGAGATGTCATCAGTAAGCAAAGGTTTTGTTTAACTTTCTGCTCCTGAAATTGTTTGCTTTCTCTCTGCCTTCTAGTGTCCTTTGTGATTTTTTTTATGTATGTTAAAAGTACTCATCAATTAAAAAAAGAAGAAGTTAAGTATGAAAGGGTTAATTATAGGATGAAAACCTGATGGTAAAGCAAAAACTTCAAAGTACATGGTCATTCATTAACCAGTGCAAGCTGGATTGTCAACAATTCTTCTGGGATAGAAACTTCCGCCCACTGACATACTTGATGTTCTGCCTACGCTCTGTATCTCGCGAGGGGAGTCGTAACTCTTCATCATAAAGAGCAAATTGGCTTATATTGTTAACGCAGGTATGTATGTGTGTGTGTGTGTGATCGTCTCAGTTGATCAGGCTGTAGTGCTTACGGTAGTGCACAGTACCTGCATTGTGCCCGTAAATCTAATGTGAACATGTCTCCTGAACATGGATGGGACTTGGATGGAAGTCTTGTGGTAACCAGGAAATAAGCCTGTAACCCTCATTATGATCTAACAAGTTTTAGTACTCTGTGCATATTTAAATTGATATAAATAGTACACTCTTAACTTAAATGACAAACATTTGGCATTTTTAATCAATGTAATTTATGATATGATGTCAAGTACAACCATTTAGTTAAACATTACATTTGTAGTCAGCCAAAATGGTTAACTGTTATTGTTTTATGAGTCAGTGATAGTAACTCAAGTGATAGACTAAGTAGTCCAGCCACTCTGATTGATAAGCCTCTGATGTCCATGCGCTTCCTTTTTAGAATTCATATAAAGTTATGGAAGTCTCTCTCAGCTCTTTTGTGTTTGGGGGGGGGGGGGAAGGTGTTTAATATGAGAATTAACTTAAAGAAATATTTCCTGTCAAACTATCAAACTAAAATATCTTACTTGACCATAACTGTTCTGACGAACAATTTGACTGATATTTCTTTCTGGAGATATGTTGATATTCAGTTATATCCAGTGGTGTTCTACTTGTAAAAACCTGCCTTTTAGTTTTTTTTGTGGTATATGAAAACAACTGTTCTGCTCTCAAGTTGACATAACTTCAATGCACGAATTTAAACCCTGGCAGTTAGTTGGTGCTGTAAGGGGTGTGAGAGAGAAGATAGTGGGGGAGTGAGAGGGGGGGGGAGGGGAATCGTGGAGGAGAAGGACATGTATTCACACCAAATATAATCTCATTTAACTCTTCTGATAAAAGAGAAAATTCAGAATGGTACCTGGCTCAGTCAACTGCAGCAGGTTTGCCTCAAGTGTCTCTCTCAAGAAATATAAAATTGATCTTTCCTCTTTTCCCTTCATCAACACAGTTGCAGATACAGCCATCTACTGTTCTGTCGTGCATTTCTTGCCAGCGATATTTCCACTTTCCAAAATTGATAAGGGATTCATGATTCAAATGCTACCCATGGAAACTAGAATGGCAAAGTTTTACTGTATGTGGTTGAACATTTTCTAGTAACAGAGATGCAATACAGTAAAAGACTATGAATAAACCACATGGTGTTTGTAAATTTGCATTTCTGAGAAAGTGAGAGGGTGTGTTTTGACTCCCTTCACTGTCACTGCATAACACGAAGATGACTGGGAATTGATGTACAAAGTGAGATTAAATATATGCCAGACGTCTGGCATACAGCTTTGCCCAAGTAAAAGTACATACAGTGCCATTCAATATGATCAAAGTCAGTCATTTTGTTACAGAATCTCACCAAATTAGTTTAATGTAGGTTTAAGTCTGTCATGGCACACTTGAGACATTATAGGTTATATATTGATGTCACAGTTTTCCACTGAATAGCCTAGGGCACAAAGTTAATAAAATAATGAAAGAGAAAAAAGGAAAAGGTTGGAAAAGAAAAACAAATTGCTTTTAGAGCAAATACTGTACATGTATGGATTTGTCACCTGTGAGAAGTGTATGTCAACGCCAGGGGTGTTTTAATATTACGAATGACGCAAAGAACTTCAGTATTTTGCTTATAGATTGTGATTCACATCATTGACCTCAATGTGACATATATATATCCTGTACACTACCATCTGAACTCTGAAGTATTATTAAGTTCGAACTTTGTTGGGAAGAAGTGGGTATTGACCTTGAAGTGGGCTTGACCTTGAAGTGGGTCAAGATCTTATAAGGTGACAGAACTACAAATCTTTCCTACTTTATATATTTCAAGTTTGGGCTGGGGTTCAGTACTTTACCTGTAAGGAATGTACTGGTACAGTTTTTTTACCTCGGTAAGTCTTAGTCTTGTACATGTTGTAATCCAAACCGATGATAAGTTTTAGGGATTGTAGATTTTGGATTCCTAAGCATTTGTGTGGACCTGCTGTTAAGAATCCATAATAGCTTTGGATTTTCTTTATTACTGTATATAGGTGAGATTTACTTCGGTACTCGCTTACCTGTCTCCTCACAACCTTAGCACCATGTTCTACCGTGCCTAGAATGCCCTGGTAACCTTTTAACAATGTGCGCCCTCTGTACCCACCCCTCTGGTCATTGCCCTTCTCATTCTACCATTCAAAGTGTCTTACACATATTTTTCGAGTGGATTTTCTCCCCTCGGTTTTCGTACCAGCGGTAACTGAGGATTCATATGTGAGGAGACAGGAAAGCTTGTCACTCGTAAATATCTAAACCAGTACGTTTTGGGATGTCTGTTTCCTTACAGAGCTCTGTCTCTTACACAGGCATGAGCTTTTTCCGCGAATTTGCGGAATATCCGTGATTTCTTTTCTACCTTTCTATTATCCTAACACACTGTAGTATATGCAAACTGGAGCCTATACTGCAATTTTGCAAAGTTCCTTACTTTTTTATACCCCAGGCTCATCCCTGCTTACAGTATTCTCTCTCTTAATGTGTGTAGAGGGACAAAATTCTGGACTATCTCTGAATGCTGCTGCATTTTGTATCAAGTGTTGGTTGACTGTTCAAGGAACGGTACAGTAGAAAGATACCTGAAGACTTACACTTAGTCTGTTACTTTAATCCATCAAAATGGCCCTAAAAATGATTAAGTTAAGGCATTAAATACCATATCGTGTGACAAAATATGGTAGATTGAATTTGTAGGTAAAATGTTCTCTATTGGATAATAAATAGGTTAAGAACTGTAAAACTAGTTACAGCATGAGCAACAAAATGGTTGTAATTGTACACATCTCTTAGTCCTTGGGACACATCTTAGTCCTTGGGACAACATAATTGTACACATCTCTTAGTCCTTGGGACGATTTTCATTATGGTTTGATCAGAATGACTCAACAGTTCTCTGTATGGCTTTAAGGAGTTCTGTAGTATTTTGATTTAATTGTTTGATATCCAAGGCCTACAGTAATAGAATTTAACAATTTTAGACACATGGCAAAATAAGTGCCAGTTCTTAACAAATCTGCTGGCTAAAATCAAGTTCTTACTGGCATTTTCTTGAATTACAACAGACACATCGGTACAGGCTTTTGAGAGCAGCCCAATAATGTTTGCTGATTGTAATAGCAGTAACACTGGGCTTGTTAATGTTACTGTAGGTTTGGAAATCATGCCCATTGTTGACTGACGGTTGTAACCTACTTTTGACTGTATCCTGTGTTTAACAGTTCATTTCTGTCTCTTCCATCATTCTTTTCCCTCTTGTTCTATTGGCAAACCGAAATATACACTGGCATTTAGCCAGTAAATAGCCCAAATTTTGAGGCACTATAAGCCTCGATATCATACCAATGGCCACAAGAAGAATCGATTTGGTTGTGATGTCTTTTCATGAACATGTGTGTGTCTATGCTGTGATACCCTGAGTGTGACCCAGAACAGTGTGAACAAGTGAACCTGCGTTGAACTTCGTACTTGGTAACCTTCAAATTGCCCAAGGGAAGGGTAGGGGTACAAGAACTTAGCAGTAAAGTTCAGCTCATGCTGAAAGTCACTTGGGCTCAAATACTGAGAATGTATGTAAAGTAAGCGGGTTATTGTAAGACCTGGTAATCTTTGTTGAATTTCATATTAAGTATTTAATGCCTCTCTGTAAAAACTAACTTTCTTTGGTAGATTTCAGAGGTCAATGAAGGTCAGGATTATTAAGGTTGTATTGTGATAATTTGGCCCCCTCTGCTCCTACTGTAACTGTAAGTACAAAGATGTGTTATATTTACAGTAGGTGAGCTTGAAAGTCACCTGAAGTCAACTGGAGAACAATACCATAAAAGTTTGTACACACTGTAATAAAACAGCTTGATTGAATGGCATATTTTAAACTGATTTTGTAGACCTTTTTATAGCTACGGTAGTAAATGTCAATTTCTCAAATCACCTACATCATGTTTGCTTCAAATTAAAAAGTCATTTGAGGTCATCATTCTGTCTTCAACAAACAAAAAAAAGAAAAGAAAAGAAAATAGATTAATGTTGTATGTAAGGAACCATTCAGCTAATGACTGTCTTTGCTTGAAAACAGAGAACACATTTCAGTCCCTTTAGTAAATATTGTATACACGATGTAAGTGAAATAGCCACTGCTTGTATTAAAACTGTTACAGTCAGCTTTTTTTCTAAATAGTTTCAGTATTGTGCAAGGTACAGTAAATGAAGCATTGTTTATATACAAAAAGCGAAACCTGTCTTACCCACTTAGAAATTCGGAGAATTGGATGGGACAGGAAGACAAAGCACTCTTGGCTTACTGTATAACATTGTCTGAGAGCAGTTTCTAATATTTTTCAAGTTCCACTGTGATCTGTTTTCTGCATAATTATTGTAGGAGGTTACGATTGATAGTTAAAGCAGCATTTCCTTACTAAGTTACTATTCCAATTTACTTCAAAGTGTCATTTTAAGTTGACTTTGGTAAAAAAAAAAAAATTTTTTTTAGTGATTATGTACTTCATTTTAGCCTGTTCAGTCACGTTTTGTTTCAAATGTTAGGAAAAACTCAAAAAAGTCAGATGTGTAGGAGAAAGTTTTTTTTTCATAATTTGCATCTTTTCAGTACATGTCATGTGAAAAGTTCATTGACTCGAGTTGGCCTCGGTGTTTAAGTCTAAGTACATCTGATGAAAAGAAATTCTACAAAGATATTGTAATTTTGATAAATTTGGATGATTAATCTTATGGTGAGTAATTAGTCTAGAGGTTGTATTGCTGTTGACCCACCACCTGTTCTCAAATATGGATGTCCCTGGCTCATCTTTATTACCTCCCCAAGGGACAAACAAGACCTTGTGAATCTAGAGAAGTTTGACTTTTGAAGTCATGTGAGTTCCATCTGTTGAGAAATTCAACATGGTTCATATCAACAAAAGTACCAAGCTAAAGGACATTTCATCCTGGGTTTATACATGATATATGTTTATAATTTCTTTCTAGACCGGATCAAAATTGATGATCTACTCTAGAAGACCAGAAATTGTGTTTTTTTTTAAGTCCATGATATGTAGGACTTTTTATTTCCCTTTTCTGTTTTTATTGTTAGTGTTTATTTGTCAGCATTTCAAAATGTCGCTTTTTTTCAAAGTCGCCATGACATGAATAGAGGCCATCGATTTCATAGCTTCCCTTAATGTTTCCTTAAAAACAGTGCTGTCATATCCGCCGAATAATAAACTGAGATGGACAGCCTAAAAGACTTTGTCACAAACCCTATTAATTTGCTGCTTGTGTGAATGAAAGCCATTGCTAATGACCTTTGTCAATGACCATTTTGATCGTGTAGTTTACAGTTCGTTTCCCGGGTCATGTTGAATAATAAACGTATATACTGTCTCTTTAGTGCTCACTAAAACTATAATATGTTTTTTTAGTTTTAATGTAAGGAATGGTAGGAACATGTGAACAGCTACAGTACGTAATTAATAGAACTTGCTAATGTATTTCCTTTCTCTTTTTCTGTTCCATATTTTTATCTCATTTCTTCTTCTTTTTCCTCATTTTTCTTCTCTTTATTTTTGCACATAATAAATGAAACTTGCTAATGTATTTCCTTTTGTTTTGTTCTATTCCATATTTCAATCTCATTTCTTCTTTATTTTTATCTTTTGTGACAGGGTCCTTTAGACCACACAGTGGATCATTTCTGGCAGATGGTATGGGAGCAGAAGTCCAAAGCTATTATTATGCTAACAAATCTTATTGAAAGAGGCACTGTAAGTCTGAAAGTCTTTTTTTTTTGTGGTATATGTAGATCTGTTTAAGTACATGTATGTATTTTGTGTTTTTACTTCTGTCTTTATTCAGATGACTTGTGGGTATTTAAGTTAGACAAACTTTTAAAGAGGTTATGAAATGAAAAATTTTCATGTCTTAGAATGGTTTATCTACATTACTACAACACCATCCATGCACAACTTTCCGTAAATACGGCTTCAAACGCCAGAAATTCGCTGTCAAAGTATTCCCCAGAGACCTCTCGAGCTGCCACTCG